>VYZV01004667.1:176965-203330 GCA_013401275.1 Pandion haliaetus | reverse complement strand
GGCTTCGCGCCGATGGGGAGGCGTCACTTCCGGCACCGGGCAGGGCAGGAGCCGTCCTGCGTCGCTCGAGGGCCGTGAGGTGAAGGCGCGCTCCCGCCGCCGGGCCTGCGCGCTTCCGCGGCGTTCAGGGACCCCCGGGCGAGCTCTAACGCTGCGCATAATGTGCCCGATACGGAATTTAACGTATTTTTCCGCGTTTCCCGTGGCAGCTAGCTAGAGAGCGGCACTGGGGGGGCAAGCGGCCTCCCGGCGGGCCCCGTAGGCGACCTGCAGTGACAAGGCGGGGGGGTCCCTCCCCGGGGGGCTGCTCGGGACAGCCCCGAGCGCAGCTCCGTGACGGCTCGGTCCGTTCCCGCCTGTACTTGCAGCCGCTGCGAGGGCAGGGCCAGGCCCCGCGCCTTTGAAATACACAACGATCGCTTTCTCGTCCTTTTTTCCCCCTACTTGCAGTTCAGTTACTGCGCATTTTTATTTCCCAGTATTTTTTATTCTCAAAACTGGCCTCCGAGCAGTGCTACAGGAACACCACAGCTACAGCACTGCGGTCTTGCACCACGTTTAGACGTCACATAAAAATGAGCAGCACACACATAACCTTTGAGAAAGTTGCCTTGGCTTTTGAGGCTGGTGCTCCCAATACAGACACCTTGGAGCTGTTCATGTCTTCTATCGTGATGTCAGGCCTGGTGTTCATTTTTCTGTACATCTCTTGCCTTAAAAAGTTACTCCTGGAGTATAACAGTAGCTCTGAGAATCTCTACCCCCTACCGCGAAGATTTCCAGCACCCCGCTATTTTAATTTTAGAACAACACCAGGTCTTTTGTCATTTCGATCCCCCAGAAACTCAGAATCAAAAGAAAAAACAACAAAACGTGGGTGCCTTCATAAACGTTAATCGCATTTTCCTTTCATAGTCTGGAGTACAGAGTTTGATTTTGCTTTTAGAATAATATTGCCCTCCTGTGGTCAAACAACAGTAAGTCCGGGAACTATTGTCAAAAGATCTGCTTGCACGTCATTCAAACATGCTTAATTATTTTATGTGCATATACGATTTAGTGAAACAAAAGTCTTTTCTCAGATTACTTGCTCTTCCTGTTTGCTTACTAGAGTTCACCGTTGCAGGTTTAGACATCGAACACAATTCACCGTTTCATGCTGTGATGGGATTGGCTCTTCAGAATGATTGACCGATTTTCACTTTGAAACAGAGACAAGATTTTCACACCGGAGTCTACGGAGACTCGACAAAAGATGCCTTCGTTAATTCTGAGGGTCTCAGGGTCAGCTACCCCACTGCAGGTCAGTTCAAAACCTACAATTGATTTTTGTGTGATGAGAGATTTTAGAGAAGTGCAGAATGGCAGGCCTCTTCCGCACTGTAAATTGCATGATCAAAGCCTGGCTTATCTCATGTGGGCCCTGAAGGTGACTCACCAATGCCATCATAAGACAATTTATTTCAAAACACCTACAATATTTAGCGAAGCTTTAGAGTTGTATAACACTGTGGGTTGTTGATTTGATATTTTGTCACTCCCTTTTTATTCTTTCTTCTGCCTCTCTTCCTAATCGTTGGAACTTAGTTTGTCAGTTTATACCAAGCTGGAATTTATCTGGCAGGATAATTGGATCTCCTAGCAAGGTGTCACATTAAATAGGAATTATGGATAATGCCCCTGCAAAACTAGTTAATGGAAAAAATGTTTAATTGCTGGTTGAGTAATATTGATAAAATGCAGTCATTCTACCTATGCATTTCTGTATTAGATACCACCGTAACCTGCACAATACAGACAGACCTGTGCTTGCTCAGATGGGTGGATGTGAATTTCAGAGAGATGCTTCTGGAAACAACACTGCTCAGGTGAATATATTTCTGTTGGACTCTGCTGGGAGCAATGATCCTCTGTGGGTAACAGTTATGACTGAAGGCTTGTGTGGAGAACTTGTATCCTACAGCTTGGCATCTCTTTATGGGCTCTTGAAACTAAGCATGATGCTCTGGAGCATTGAACCCTGTCCCTGCTGTTACAACATGGAATCACAGAATTGTGGGGAGAGGGGACCTCTACAGCTGCCTGCTCTGCCCTCCTGCTCAGTTCAGGACCATTACCAGCACAAGATCAGCTTGGCCATGGCTTTGTCTAGCCAAATCCTGAAAACCACTTATCGTGGAGACCACAGCTTCTCTGAGTGGCCTGATCCAGTGCTGTGCAACCCTCTCTATAAAGAACTTTTTGCTAATGTCCAGCATGAACGTCCTGACTTGCAGATTGTGGCCATTCCTCCTTATACTTTCTGCCACTACCAAGGTTTCATCTCCGCTGTCTTTAAAACCACCCTTCAAGTAGTTGTAGCTGCTATTAGATTGCTCTTGAGTTGGTTGCACCACTTGGTTCCCAGCCCACCCTGATGCACAGGGATCCTGCCCCAGCAGCAAAGCTTCACACGTCTCCTTGCTGAGCGTCATGAGGTTTCTGTTGGCCCTGATGTTGAGTTTATCACAGTTCCTCTGGAAGGTGGCTCCACCATTTGGTGTGTCAGCACTTCCCCCAGGTTAGGCCCTCTGCGCTAGCCTCCAGGTCACTAATGAAGCCACGTGGTGACATAAACCCTGAGGGTCCCTGTTCATTGCCAGCTGTCAACTAGACCCTGAGCCACTGATACCTGCTCTCTGAGCCCAGTGGTCGAGCTGTTTTTTTAACAGTGTGTTTGCCCAGCCCACACTTCTTCAGCATGCTCATGAGAATGGTGTCAAAAACCTCACTAAAGTCAAGGTAGATTACATCTGCCACTTTCCACTTTCCCTGTAGCCTCTTGTCTCAGCCTAGAGGGCAGCCATAATTGTCATCCTGTGACTGATTAATATTCCTGGCTCTTTCTCCTCTTATGTTATTTCCAGCTGAGGAGCTCATAATTTTTTGCTATTAATCCCAAAGATCATGACCTTGTATGTTGCAGTACTGAATTTCAACCCCTTTCTATTATTCCAGTCCTCAAGACTGGCAACTTTTCATCTTCTCTAGAATACTATGACCCTTCTCTGTATTTTAAATTACTCTCAACTTTGATTGCAAGTTGACTTAGAATAGGGAGTTTGAGAAGTTACAGCATGAAAGGAAGTAGACTTTGGCATGGACTTGGCTTCAGGGTAGTACTGTTTGCGCTGAGCTACAGAAGGATTTTTCAGTGAAAAATTTTTCTTCCCTGCAATCCCTAGTGCATGGGAAAATCATTTCCAAAAGGTATATAGGGAGTGAAGGGAGTGTGACCTAGAAAAACTAGTAAGATGCATATGTCAAATCCAGTTAATTTTTTTACTAATGATACTGATCTATATATATAAAATGCTGAACAGAACACTTATCTTCCCTGTGTTTGGCCTTAGGCTACATTCCCCATCAAAGGCAAAGAGACCCTGTTGACACTTTCCTGGTGAGTAAATCAGTCATGAGAGCAACATATTTATTTTCCAAGAAACATATAGAAAGCCATGTATTGGAAATTAGGACTCCTGGCTTTCCCAAAGCTCAGCATATTCTTGAAACAAAGGTATTCAGACTCCATCCTACTTTTCCCTTGCCTGCCTGGCAAGCCCTCTGTAGCTGTGGTCTCATCATACTGCTTCTGTCCACCATCACCCTCTTTCCCAGTTACAGATGCAGGAGCACCACAGTGAGCAGGGACAAAAGGACCTTTCACCCTGTCCCTGCGCACCCACTTGTGTACTGGACCCTTCACAGCTAACCAGTGGTGCGTTGGTCCATTCTGGCTGTAGACATTTTCTCTTTTACAAAATGTGAATGAGGCAGTGCAGTAATTTTATGCAAATCCATGTGCAGATTAGAAAATTAATCAAATTCTGAAATTCTCATTTAAAGAGATTAGTCTTGAAAAATCCCCCATCTAATCCTCCCAGAATAGTCACTTGGAACAAACCTTCGCTGCTTTGTTTTCCTCCTGGGTTCGGTGCATCTCCTGGAAAATTTTCTTGTAATGCTTTTGGGACCATCTGGAGCAGCAAGTTTGAGTTTGAGCAGGGCTCATCAGGCAAATTAAAGTTGATATATCAAATGATAGAAAAGATGTGTCAGTAAGTGGGAACATGGGAGTTTAAGGCAGTAAAATCTCCACTCTGTTGTACTTCATAGGTAAACTCCCATGGTAATGCATGAAAAATGGAAGCGGTAAGCCTCGGTGAGTCTAACGGTAATTTACGTACCAAGAGGCCAGAAGAAAGTCATGTAGCAAGAAAAACGAGTAGCAAGAGACACTGCTAAAACTTGCTGTGTCTGGTGGTTTACTGCTGTAACAAAGATGTAATCTGTCTTTTAGAGCTTGAACTCAAAATTATCCTTGAACAATTGGGGTTTGATCCAGTGCCATCTCAAATTTTTTCCAAGCCCCTCAGGGATTTTGGAGTTGACCCTGTATACAGTGGGCCAGCCACCAATCACTGCCACACCAGGGGAAATCCAGAGAAGTCCCAATGACACTAAAAATAAACTAACTTAGGCCCCTGAAGATCCTAGTTGAATTAGCCATCCCACAGCATTAATATACAGTATCCTCTGATCCTGCAGCACCTGAAACGCCTGGGATGTGTGATTGGGTTGGCCTGCAACAAGCCCAATTGCCCCAACTTCAAGAAAACCACAAACCCATGATGCAAACCCTTGAACAAACCTCCAACCCCAGCACCTGGAATAGCTCAGCTCTGCCCAGCAATGGCAGACTGGCCCCTAGAAGGCAATATTTTTCTGGCTCTCAAGTACCTGCCATGGAGCAAGGTGCTGGCTCATTTTTCTCACTGCACGGGCATGGCCGGCTCATTTGTTCGCTGTTTTCCTCCCCAGTGTGACTCCTAGTTTATGGCTCAGACTGTGCCCCCCAATGTCCATGCTTTTGGTCTCATGCCACCATCCAATTTACCTGGCAGCTTACCACATTTCTGCCCCTAGTGCTGGATTGTTTCTGTCTCCCTCTGACTTTGGCTCCTTGCCCGCAGAATTGCTTTAATTAAAAAGTTAATGAAAGGTAATGCAAACGAGTGCTTTGCCTGTATTTTATCACAGTCCAGCTCCTCTCCCTCCCTTTTTCCCAGAGAAGGGGAAAATGAGGAGCTGGGCTTCTGCTGCTTTTTGTTGTGAGAGTAAACAGTGGAAATTTCTGCAGGCTTGGGAGGAGCCCTGTGAAGAAAGAGCTTATAGTGGTAATGCACGCAAACAAGTATGTAGATAGTGAACATTATTCATCAATGAAAGCTGAGGAAGCTTTCATTTAAAGGGATTAATCTAAACCCCTTACAGTCCTCCTGCTCTCTTTGGAAAAGGCAATTCTTAGCATCATCTTCCCCCTAAGCTTAGTGTGAACTTCTAGAAAACTTTTCAAAATACTATCTATACCCCAACTCCAAATTACCTCGAGCAGGGACAAAAGGAAGGTGTAAAACCTGAGCCCCACTAGTGCCTATAGCACGTCGCCTTACATCCATGTAGAAGAGGGCTCGTTCATCCCCATGTGATTTCCCTGAGAAAATGGGAAACAAAGATTAGTGCATGAAGCAGTATGAGTCACATCATCACCCCTTCTCCCAGCCCAGATTCCTCCCAGCCAGAAGTGGGAAAATGCAGGGATGTGAGGATGTAATTTCCCCGTGTGCAATATGCAGCAGCTAACTGGCAATTACATCATCTCTAGACCCACCGTTCATGGAGGTAGTCTGAGAGCTGCCATTTGGATTATTTTTCTTTCCAAGGCTGCCTATGCCTTGGTGTGGGGTGATGTTCAGTTCTCCTGATCTCGTTTTTAAAGCCCTGGTAAAATGAGTAGAAGTTTTATTTTTTGTTGATATCTACAGTGGATTTCATAGCACTGAATTATAGCTGTTCCCTGATGACATTTAGTACCCAGTGCCTGAGACTGTATAAATAAATTAGATAAAAAAAGGATTTGTGGCATTATTAGGAGCACCCCCATTCCAAGGGCAGCCTCCAGTGAGCCTGCGTGTCTAATCAGAGCTGACAAGGAGCAGAGTTACACACCGAGACCTCCAAAGCTAATGGGTCTCTGCCAAATTCAGCTCTCTGTTGTGTTGGTGTAAAGTTGGATAACCTCTGACTGCAAGGGGGTTTTACACCGGATTTACTCTGCGTTTACACCTGTGCACTGACATCAGTGTCAGGCAGCATGCCCTAAAATCCTCAGAAGCAATGGAAAGACGTGTGCTGACTTCAACAGACTCTGGATCAGGCCTTAATGGTTAAAATATAATCTGAGTTCAGAGTGCAGAAAACAGATTACATGCCTGCTATTGTAGTGAAATGCTTTCCAGAGAAAGCGTTAGCAGTATGTACACAAGTGCCAGATGATTTAAACTGGCATTTATTTTTTTCAGCTCCAGTAGGAAAGGATTGCTTTTAAACAACTTGCGCCTGCTGTGTCGTGTCTGGAGTTGGAGCTGAACGGAGCCGCTGGGAGGGCACGTGTGACAGGAGCCACAGTTGCAGGTCTGATTGTGCTCAATTCCCCTGGTTCTTCAGGGTCAGCCGTGCACAGAAACATCACAGCAGAGACAGAGCCTGTTAAAAGCTTTGGGGCTTTATTTTCTTAAACTCCCCTGGCTCCATTTAAGCCTTTTTCGCCAGCCACTTCTGCAAACCCTGTATCGCAGCTCAGACGAAGTGACCTGGGGCATGATGCATCTCTGTTTTGTAACACCTTCCTCTGATTGCGCTGTGCTGTCAGGTGAATCAGAGACCTGCTGGGAACGGAGATGCTAATCTCAAGTTCCTGAGAGGTGTACAGCTGACTTCACTGGTGTTAGCAGTTACTCTGGTCCTCATTGTAAGAGGGCTAAGGCTCAGCGGTTTAAACTGCTGGCAGCATCAGCTGCCATGAAGGGTAAGAGTCTAGTAACAAAGCAGTCAGGACATGCTGTCTTTTATTCTTCTCTCTCCTCCTGATTGAAAAGGCAGTCCTTCTGACCAGGATCTAAAGGGAATATAGATAGGTAGTTTATCAGCCTTGGGTTTTGCCTTCAAAATCTGTTTGATTTGAAATTGAATCATTTATGGTTAGACTCAATGATCTTAAGGGTATTTTCCAACTTAAATGATTCTTGGATTTTTTTCTCTGGCAAACCTATGATTCTCCATATAGTTTTACCTGAAAGTCCCTTGTCTGACAGATTTCAGAGTGTGCCCAAGTTTCATTGCCTGAGAAGGTGTTTGTGGAGAGGTTTTCACAGAGCCTTTGGGTCCCTGCAGCAAAATAAGGCAGATTTAGACCCAGAGGAGCTGTTGGAAAGCTTGTCTGGCTTAATGATTAACACCTTGCAATGCCATGGGAGTGTTGGAACAAAGAGACCTCTGGACTTGTGAGCTCTCCCAGAAGAAGCCAGCCACTGCCTTGCACTGAAACACATCCATTTACTAGAGAGAGGATTAACTCCCTCGGGTAATTTGAATGGGTCTGTGATCGAGCGTGTTGCCTGGGCTGCTTCCGCCCCCTGGCACCCGGCCGAGTTGCCTGCACCATAATTACCATGAGCAGGAGAGATGCAGATCACAAGGATCTTTGATCCTGAGAAGCCAGCAGTGAACTTGCTGCCAGTTAACAGAAGGAAGGAGAAATGCTGGGAGGGAATAGATGCATGTGTGCTGGCAGGGTCTGCCTTTCCTCTGTCAAGACAAGTGTCTGCCCTTGAGCAGTTCAGATCTTGCAGTCCACATGCAGATCTGTTGCATATAATGCTAATACTCAGTGGAGACTACCTCAGTTGGGCTTTCACAGACATGGCTGGCAACTTTGCCTGGATCTGAAATCTTACTTGGGCTCTAAATGTGATTTTAATGGATAATGAGAAGACTAAAAAAACAAAGGCAAATGAAGCCTTGTGTTAATTTGCTGTTTGGTGGAGAAACCTCATTACTGGTCTCTCTGTGGCCACCAGCAGCAAGGGATCAGGCAGCCAGCAAGCCTGTTGTTTCTCCTAAGTCTGTGCCTGATGCTGCAGGGACACATGGGGCAATGCGCAGCCAGAGAATGAGATCAGCATTTGGCTAGCACAAGGAAGGGAGTTAATGTAGTGAAAGCTGTTCCACCCAGACACCCTGCTCTCTCCAGGACAGAGAGCAACTTCCACAGTTTGGAAAGTCATCAAACGCTGAGCAAATAGAAATGATGGCTTGCCAGTGGCAAATCTACAATGATGGTGAAGCTGGGTGGCAGGGCTCACCTTCTCTATGGGAGGTCATGGGATTGCAGGGAAACCACAAGCTGACAGGTAGTTTGAATGTGTCCTTCCCTCCCTCCTGCCTGGGCAGAGGTTTGAAAATGCTGCTGATACGGTACCTTCACCTCGAGGAAACAGGAACTGGAGCTCTCCATGGTTCATATTTTGGCCTCCCTACTCTCCCTGTGACAGCCCTGTCTCTTCTGCTAGTGTTCACTTTCCCTTGCAGGTTGGAGGGTGCCAGCTGCCCCAGCTCTCAAGGACTTGCCAGTGTTGGCAGAGTGTGTACAAGCCCACCCCACCAAGTAGATTGAGTCAGCCCGGCCACCCTGTGCAGCATGTCCCTCCACGAGCATGCACTGTCCCTATTCCGCAGTGCGGTGGGCACCGTCCGGCCAGCTCCGATGCTGAAGAGGGCTGTGAAGCTCCAGAGAGACAGGTTCCCTCAGCTGGTGGTGGGGGGCCGGGCCTTTCCAGTGAAGAGGAACCTGTACCTGGTGGGTTTTGGCAAAGCTGTGCTGGGGATGGCTGCGGCAGCAGAAGAGGTCCTGGGAGACCACCTCGTTCGAGGGATCATCAGTGTGCCGCTAGGCATCCAGGACAGCCTGCAGCAAGCAGGAATGCAGTAAGGGGGACTGTGTGTGGACAGCTTGGGGGGGGTAGGCTGCCAGATTTGTCCTCTGTGGGATGTTGCTGTGAAGCCCCTCAGTCCTTTCCAGCTGCCCTCACTCTGGTGTCCACCCCATCCACCACACTGACCTGGTCTTCACCCACCATCACGTCCTGGTGGCACCAGAGACACAGCCCATCTCTTATGCTGGACACTTAGCCATCTCCCTGTCCTGGTCACTCACCATGCACCTCTGGTGCACCAGGCCCATTTCCCTGCTGAGTGACAGCCTGGCTGCCTGTGTAGGTACACGTGTCAGTGGTGTGATTGCCTCTCTTACCTCACCAGGGAGATGCTCCTGAAGCCACACACCAAAATCCAGATCATCGAAGGTGCCAAGAACAACCTCCCAGACTCAGAGGCTCTGAAAGGAGCAGTCGCCATACAGGAGCTGGCTGAGGGCCTGACTGCAGGTGACCTGCTCCTTGTGCTCATCTCAGGTAGCGTGGGGATCCCAGGGAACGGGCTCTGCTGACAGCCCTCCAGATGCCTGCCCACACGTGGCTGTGCAGCAGGGGAGACACTGTGCTGTGCCAGCCCTTTCAGCACTGACGCTTGCACCTCTGTGATTTTTCCTCTCCCTTCTCGTGCCAGCCTTTCTCCAGGGATGCAGCAGGGGAGGGCACGGTGGACATGCTGCCTCCCAGCACTGGGGAGAAGGTGAGCTGCACGGGCTGGGTCCTGCAGTTGTGCCACCACTGAGATGGCACTTCTGGGCACAGCCTGCCAGCTGCTCTCACCCCTTGGCAAGGAGTCACTTTCTTCCTGCCCCCCCTTACATTTCAGGATGCAGACTTGGAGAAGCAAGCACTTGGTGGACTTGCATGCTCTGAATTTGTGCAGGGGTGTGAGTCTGTAAACTGAGATTTGGGACTGACTGTTCCCAGGGCTTTGCTGCTTCCTGACCAGTGGAAATGAGGCCCCCAGGTTCCAACAGTGAGCTGCACGCCTTGCAGGGTCAGCCCTGAACACCCCTAGGTGCTGGCTGCTGGGCCCCCCCGACTGTCTCCAGACCCAGGGTTGTGTAAGGAAGGAGGATATTGTGCATCAGAAGGATGCAGTGACATCACCCCAGCCTGAGCTCGGCCGGTTGAGTGGGTGTCACAGGGCAAAAGCATGCAGGGGTTTGGAGCAGCTCTGTAGAAACCGCTTGGTCTCCTCTGCTCAGTGATTGTTCCTCTGTGGGTGCTGGAGCCTGATCTGGTGCAGAGAGAGTACTGCCCTTGGGTAAACACTCAAGCGACTGGAGTTTAGCTGCGCTTGCTGGGGATTCCCCTGGGCTTCCTCCTGTCCTTTGGCTACAGGGATCTCCAAGAAAGAGACTCCTCAGCCCTTCAGAGAGCCTGTATAGGATCTCCCCGTGGCTGTGACTCCCTATGCATGTGCACTCCCGCATAGCAGCCGGTCCCCAACTGCTCCTGCCTCTCAGCTAGATCCCTGGCTATTGACTGAAACACAGGCATTTGCATTTGTTTTTCTTGTTCATCGTGTTTTATTGATGTTGATTTGTCTCAAACCTCTGAGCGGGCTTTGCCTTTTGACAGTAGCTTTCAGCTGTACTTCTGTGCACATTCACTCTCTGCTCAGATCTTGATCCTTTCTACTCTGTATTTTCCATCCATTCCACTTTTCCATTAGAATCTCTTTTCTTTGCCTTCTTTTCCACATTTCCAATGCCCACTTGCATCAGACAGGATTCCCATCGATGAGGCTAACACCCTGGACTCCAGGCATGCTTTGTCCTTTGTGTGACTCTCACCTTTCCTTTCCTTCCAGGCCTGGGTGAGTGCAGTTCAGCAGTTTCTGATCTTGCTGCAGCCATAGCTGGTGTTTTTACACTATCCTGAATAAATGGAGCCAGCAAAGCAGGCAGTGTCTCCATCTGCTTAGCACTGACTGCTGTGCGAGTCATGGAGGCCATGTTTCCTCCTCACCCATCCAGGTAGCCCTTGAAAATCAGTGTGATGACACACTAGTATCCTCAGGTAGTGGGGATAATAATTGCTGTCCCCTCTCTGCCATCCCTGCAATGCTAAAGGCATGTGGTGCCCTGGTCCGGTGAGGTTTACGCTGCCCAGGTGAAGCGTAGTTGACTGCAGACAGTGGAGGTCAGCAGTGATTAAAACCCACTGGTGAAGAAGACTGTCCTTTTCCTGCTGTCCTGATGTCCTTGCCATCTCTTCTGCATCCCAGGGGGTGGATCAGCCCTACTGCCTGCTCCCATCCCTCCCATCCTCCTTAAAGAGAAGGAGAAACTCACAAAGATGCTGGCTTCCCGAGGAGCTGCCATACAGGAGCTGAATATAGTCCGGAAGACTCTGTCCTTGCTGAAGGGTGGAGGGCTAGCCCGGCTTGCGTATCCTGCGCAGGTAACCAAGGGGAAGCCCCTGCTTGCCCAGAGATCACCCATTTGCCCTCAAAGTGTGCTTGCAGGGTTTTTTTTCATCCCTGAGTGAGCAGCCTTTGCACACTGTTTTGGGACTCTGTGGCTCAGATTTCACTGAGGACCCAAACTCTCAGGGAGACAGAGATGGAAGAGAGGGAATTCAGACTTGGCAAATGTCAGCCATCCCATCACACCACTCTCAGCAGACCTCAGCCCTCACCCAGCAGGCACTTCCAATGTGCTGGTGCTCCATCACAGTGCTTTCGAGGCAGGGTCTGACCCTTGGCTCCCCTGGGGGCTGTTCTCAGCACGTGCCATCACTGAACGCACACTAGATTATCAGTCTAGTGACAAGTGCAGTGTCACAGGTTACATCTTCCAATGTGATGGTCCAGCATCAAAGGACACTGTAGATCTGTGGGTTTGAGAAGGGCAGTGCAACACTCACGGGACCGTAAAACAAAAATGGGCCAAGATCTGCCCCATTTCCATCTGCCTTGACGTGGGGGTGGCACAAGCGTAGATCAGAGCAGCACTTATGCCAGGGCTCTTGCGTGGTCACCTGTCTGCCTCCTGTAATAATCCATGGGTGTTTCTTTTTGTAGGTGGTGAGCCTCATCCTTTCTGATGTGATTGGTGACCCCCTGGACATCATAGCGAGTGGGCCCACTGTTGCCAGCTCCCACAATGTCCAAGATTGCCTTCAGGTACTTGCCAAATACAACCTGCTGCTCAGCCTGCCCAAGTCAGTGGAAACGGTCCTGTCCAGCTCTCCCATCAAGCCCACTGCTCCAGAAGAGTACTCCCACGTTTGCAACATCATCATTGGATCAAACACGCTGGCTTTAGACGAGGCCAAACACGAAGCTGAGGGCCTGGGCTATGCAACTCTGATTCTGAGCACAGCAATCTGCGGTGAAGTCGGCCGCGTCGCCACGCTATACTGCCAGCTGATCCAGCTGGTCTGCCTAGGCTTTGCTGGCCTCGGAGAAGGGCCCCTGAGTGACGAGGTGAGGGGGAATCTCCTGCAGCTGGCCACAGAGCTAGATATTCCAGGTTTGAACCTTGCTGAATTTCTACGTGCCCTGCGAGGATTACAGCCTGAAAGACCAGTCTGCATCCTGGCCGGTGGAGAAACCACGGTTCAGCTTCAAGGAACTGGCAAGGGAGGGAGGAACCAGGAGCTGGCCCTTCGCGTGGGGCTGGGGCTGCACAGGGCACAGGCCATGGAGACCAGCAGCCCCTCAGGCAGGTGTGAGATCGTCTTCCTCAGCGGGGGAACAGATGGGCAGGATGGGCCGACAGAGGCGGCAGGGGCCTTCTGCAGCCCGGAGCTGGTGGATGAGGCACTGCAGGAGGGCCTCGATGTGGAGGCCTTCCTCAGCAACAATGACTCCTATACATTCTTCAGGCAGTTCCAAGGTGGGCGTCACCTCCTGGTGACGGGCTTGACAGGCACCAATGTCATGGACATCCAGACCATATTAATTAAAGCCACGGAGAGATTATGAGAGCTCCCTCTGCAGATATCCAGATGCATTTAATTAGGACCAGGGGTAAATGAAGTCATCAACACTGCAGACAAATACAAACTACTTAAATTAGGGCTTGCTGTCAAGGGTGCTAATACCTTTGACAGAAAGAATCCACTAATTAGACACGAGTGGATGTCCACAGCAAAAGCAAGCACTTGTAATCGGGATCAGAAGAAGGTAAGAGGTCACATTACAGACATGGAGGCCCTATTTAACGCTTCTGCTGAGAGCCACCATTCCTGTGACTGCTTCAACTGTAGTTAAAAGGTGTGGGGAAATCGAGGCCATGGTAGGGATGCCAGGGAGAGCCCTCACTGCGGCCGTTGCACCCCAGCTCAAGAGCAGCTTGACAGTGGGCTTTTGCAGGTTCACGGCAGTGCATTACAGCGACTGAAGGATGCAAAACCAATAGGAAGGCCTGCCCAGCTGGAGGCATGGAGGTGCCGGGGGGATGCGGTGGGAAGGGGACACCCAGCAGCTGCTCCACACACCAGCACAGTGCCCTGCAGCTCCTACCGCACCAGGGTACCCGAGGCGACATAGAGGCCCCAAGACCAGCATGATACACACCCAGCAGCGTGGCTAAGGAACACATTAACTGAGAGAAGCGTTTGATACTGGATGCGTGACACAAAAGCAGTGCACAGTGACAGTGACACAGAGGGTGGTAAACATCCACTGTGCAGCATAAGAAGGGATGATTGAGGTGCAGTGGCAACCCAGCTGAGTGGAGTCCTTCTCCTCCAGCCTCCTTCCCTCCACAGGGACATCCCTGCTGATCCCTGTCGGGAGAGCCTCCGTGCCAGCAGCGTGTATGCTATGAGCTGTCAGGGTGTTGTTTTCCAACTGCCTAGAAAACAGTTGTGCATCCAGCCCGAGCCACTGACCTTTCTTCTACGCTAAGGCAGAAGTCGATGTCACTCTGATTAACTCTGCTAATTTCACAGAACAAAAGGCAAGGAAACCTTCATGCTCAGCTCTCCTGACCCATGCTGCTGAGCTGACCAAAGGGCAAAGCTGCCAGAACTGTGGCTTGACAGAGAGCTGCTCCCCGGCATGTATAAGGACGCAGTGGTTATTGCAGTTTTGTCGCCTACTGCAGTGCAATATGTGGGAGAGCAGAGATGAGCTGGGTTTCCCAGGATGTGGAGCCCACAGTGGGGCTGGTTTTCAGAAGGGCTCTGCCTGTAGCAACAGGCACGGTGACGGTTTTGGCTAGATATTAAAGGACTTCAGCCCAGCAGCCAGTATGACCCAACACGTCCAACTTCTTTTGAATATCTGCCTGTTTGTTACAGAGCCTGAATGGGAGCTGAGCTCCTTTGAAAATCTAGCCCTAATTTAATAGGACACGCTTGACTCAGACTCTTTCCAGAGAGACCGACCTACACTGTGTGGCTGATCTCATCTCGTGACATAAATACACCGTCCTGCCAACACCGTGAGTCGTGGTGTCTCACTGAATTCTGCACCCAGCTCCAAGATGGATCGGAGGGTGGATTTTTGAGGAGGACGCGACACCTCCTGCTTTGGTTTTGAAGCCAGTATCTAACAAGAAGTGATATGAGCAGGACCGTCACGGGGCCCGGTATCAATGCCAGGCTGGCAGCTGGACTGTCTGGGCCACAGCCCAGGCATAGTGTCAAGGCACAAGCCTGGGGATTTCAAAACCCTGGTCTTACCCCAGTGGTTTAAACTCATCCACGCATCTCATTTGTCCTCCAGGTCTGAAGGTCTTCTGTAACATGCCTGAACTTGCTCATGCTGGCAAACAGCTTTGAGATCTGCTTGGGAAAACCTGCCAAGCGTTACAAAGCTCGCTGTGCCCCCGTAATGTCAGGTGGCAGTTGCGCAGGAGAAGCTGCTTTGTGCCGTGCATTTTTCTCCGGAGGTCGCTAGCAGGTCGCTGGCAGGTCGCCTCCTCCACGCCTGGCATGCCAGCGCTGCAGGGGCACTAACACGCACAGTGATACAGCCAAAAAGTGTGGGCTGCGGCCAGGATAATTGGCTAAAGCTGGCTCCAAAATGCTGCTAATGCTTCCTGTCCAATTCTGCTCTGGTGAAATCCAGAGTGACTCCAGTTTTGGGCTGGGGGGCCTGGCAGAAGGGTCACTGGCATCTTCAGCAGCAGGTCTGGCGTGCCAGTCTGGGCACACTGTCACAGGCCCACCATACCCCTGCGCTCTGCCCGCAGGCTGCCACGTTACTGAGCGCCATGCAAGTCCCTGGAGCTGCTGCTTGTGCTGCGTCGCAGTCAAGTTCGGAAGACCTTGGGCTAGCGCTCACTGGCTTCTCCTGGGAAATGCCTACCACACATACCACAGCAGAGTCCTCGCTTTCTAAAGAATGGCTTTTCACTAATGATTAAAAAGAGTTTGTGTTGGGGAGAAGAGAATGCTAATAAAACATTTGTTGAAAGGATGGAGCTGTTTGAAGTGCACTTCACATCTGTATTTGCTTGGCCTCCATATACGGTTTTTGTTCTTGTCCCTTCTTTTCTAATGAGGAGATAACAGGACAGGGGGAGGTTGACCGAGGACAGTCAGGTTACAGAAACACTTTTCCTCTTCTGATGCTTCTACCTGGATAGATAAACGCTCTGTTTCCAAGGGTTTGCTTGGGTGGACCTCGTGCATCTTCTGCCTAGGGAGGAAAGGAGCTTTGGAGTATGTGCACCCCTTACAAACACGGCATCATTTTATTCCTCTGGACAGCGCTCAGCACAGAATTGCCTGTTGCTGCTCCGGCCCAAAGCCAGCTCCCTCTGACCTGCAGTCCCTTCACTGACAGCAAAAGACCCCACGCATGAGCCAGCATACATTTGGGCTGCACTCAGGTTTTGGTCAGGTTTTGCAAGGATTTGTGAGGTAACAGTTGCATCTAAAGACGCAACAGCATCGCTTACCTGCCAAGTAATGATTTGCCTCTGGGCTGTTGGAGCCTGCCAGGAGTGATGACTTCCCCATAGGGAAAGTGCGTGAGTCACCACCACAGGTGAGCAGGGCTTTGCAGCTTGCCCGCACTGTCCTGGATGGGATATTAGCAGCATGTGAGCTTACCCAGGCAAATGAAGAAACCCAGAGCGTGACTGTGGTCACACCAAGTGATCCCAGGGTGCAGGCCATGCTGGAACCAGCTCCGTGCCATCCTGACTCTAGGGTGCTTGCGCCTAACAAGACAAGTCATAGAAAGAGTGAGAACAATAAGAGCTGCTTGGGTTTGGTGCTCCCAGTCCCTTCCCTTTTTATTGGAAAAGCGAAACTCTCTATGCCAGCCAGCCTCCAGGAAGGAGGGCAATGGATGGAGATGGCCAACAGCTCCCTGGCCACATCCCCGTACGTGGGCAGGGGACACAGGGACAGCTGTTGGGAAAAGCACACCCAGCCTCTGGGCAGGGAGCAGGCAAGCAAATCCTGGGTGCATTTGGGGTCGATTTGCTCTCCTAAGCAGGCTGCTTGTAGCCAAACAGTGCTAATGGCCAGGAGAAGTAACTGTGTTATTAACAGTGCAAGGTTTTGGCAGTAAATTAAAAATCTTGGCTGCCGCCCTTGGCTCTACTCTTGCCTCTTAGGAGACATTAATATCACAGCTCCCCAGCATTCCCATTATCACTTCATTAAGGATCCAATAATGATAAATGTGGATGGGTTTATTTTGCACGGAGCCTGATTAATGGCTAATATTTCACTAGGTGTTAATGGGGCCCTTCCTTTATGGAGGGATCGGAAGGGGGCTGCCTTTCATCTCCTCCACAAGCTGGGTAATTTTCACTATTTTCGCTAATGTGACAGATTTAACACAAACCTTGGAAGAGCAGCTGAGGCCTCTTGAGAAACTTTGAAGAGCATCATGCTTGGGCAGCCCTTGCTGCTGTGGCTGTTCCCCAGATCCTTTCTCCTCCTATTCTTCCTCCTCCTCCGCTGTCCTGCCCCTTCCAGTGCCTGCACCCAGATATTGCCAGAGGCTGTCGCCCATCTCCCAGGATGGTGGGGAGCAAAAGCAAGGCAAGGGTCTCCCCAGGGATGAGCCCACCAGCACAGCTGCTAGGGCTCTCTGCAGCAGATGTGGTATGGAATCAGGCCCACCCTTGCAAGAGGGTACAATGCAAGGAGTGGGCTTGTGCCAGCCTCACCCCAAAGCCGCCTGGCATCCCTCACCTGCCCCCCCAAGAGGGCTGGGGAGCCCGGGACGCAGGACAGAACCCAGGCTGAGGCCAGCAGCCCTCCTCCAGCACCCTGGGGGATAGCTTTGGTGGCTCCTCTGAGGCCAGCTCCCCTGGTACCGGGGCTGTTCTCCGCCGTAGGACCCTGGCGTACTGCACGGCTTCAATCCCTATATGAAGTGGGATGTATAATCACATAGGAATAAAAAGCCATACAAGACAGCAGGCCATGAGTTGCTCATTGCTGGCAGGGTGACAGGCCAGTCCCTTTGCAGTGGCAGCCACAGCCCCCCGCTGGGATGGGACTGGGCACCAGGGAGCGCCCAGGAGCTCCCCCCAGCCCCTGTGTATGGTCCGTGGGGAGACAGAGAAGCCCTGCATCAAACAGAGAAGAGAGGCGATGTTGGCGATGTTTCAGCCAGGAGAAAGCGTGGGAGGCCCCAGAGCCGCTGGAGAGAGCGCCCCACAGGGCGTTAGCACTTGCTCCCAGCTCTCCCAGATAACGGGCACCTCCCACCCAGGCCCCCTTTGGACCTGAAACCAGACTTGCCCTGTGGGACACCCAGGCCTCCCCTCTGCCTATCCCTGTCACAGAGCATCACCCTCCAGGGGCTCTTCCAGCCTGGGGACCCTCTGCTTGCACCACCATCACCCCCAGGGCTTTATCAGCCCCACCAAGGCCATGGGTACCGCAACCCTCCAGTGCCATCGCAAACACCTGGTGGGGGGAGAAAAAGGAGCCAGCCCCCTCCCCACAGTGGTCAGAGCATCCTCCACCACCTGACAGAGGAGAGCCCGGCAGGTGGAGCGAGCAGTTGCAGGGAGCTGTCAGCACCCGCTGTTAGAGCACAAATCCCCTGGCAGCCCATTAGGAGCAGCTCCCAGCTGCCTGTAGAAGCTCTTGACAGGGGGCCAGGCACCAGCATGAATGAGCACAGATCCTCTGCTAAGAAGCCGGACATGGGTGGAATGAAACCAGGGAGCTATTGCCCCGGTGGACACTTACCGAGCAGCGCTGGCATGGCTGCCATAGGCAGCGCCATGCGGTGGGGTAGGAGGGGGACTAGGGCAGGCTCCTGCGGGAGCCCACGCAAGCAAAGTTGAGGTAAAGCCAAGTGGCAGCCAGCAGAAAGGGGTTTTTGTACTGCCTCTTCTTCTCCCGCCTCGCATCGCGGCAGCAATTTTGGCATCTGCTGGATGGGACACCGGGAGCAGCGCCCACAGCAGGAGGGGACGGGTGGTGGGTGCAGGCTTGTGTAATGCAGCCTGGACACGCACCAAGGAGATAAGAGCTTCTTTTAGATAAAAAAGAGCAAAGCAGCAACTGCTTGCCGAGGGCACCAAAAAAACTCTTTTCACTGGTCCAAGAGACCATGGTCAATCACCAGCCTCTGGCCGAGCACTCCAGCATTGCCTTGGGCCGCACCGGAGGGGCTGAGCCACCCCAGAACCATCACCCTGGGATCCCCTTAACCCACGAGGAGGAACTTCAAGCTCCAGGCTGCCTTTCCAAGCCACGTGGCAGCACCGGGAAGCATCAGTATCCTTCAAAACACTCCCAGAAACCTTCCTCCATCCCCAGGGTTGGGGTTTCTCCAGGAGCAGCTCAGTAGGTTGGACTCCATACATCATCCTTTGTGGGACACTCCCACCCAGCCAGACTGTGCACAGTAGATAGGTAGGGGTCCCCATGCAAGGGTCGCCATGTGTCTCCTCCCTGGGGCAGTGCGGGCAGGGGCCCACCAGGCCCCAAGGAAGGGGGTGACCATCCCTCACAGCTGCCCCACAGTGAGCAGCTTGGAGCAAGGGGCCTTTTTTTGGTGCAAAACCTGGAGGGTTTGGTTTTCCACATCAGTGTTTCCCAAGTTCTCACCCACCTGCTCCAAGAGCTGTGAAGAGGTGAGCGTTGAGCCATATCGCTGCTGCATTTTGGGAGGATGGAGGGGTTGTCCCCACCCTGGATGGGGGCAGCCCTAGTTCTTCCCCAGCCAGGCTGTGCTGTGGCGAATCAGGCCAGATCAGGCACTGCGGCTCTTCACAAAGCACAAATCCCACAGCTCGAGGGGCTCAGCCCAACCAAAATCCCCGGCAAAACCCACGCAGGAAGCGAGCGGTGATGGCTGTCAGCATGGCAGGGGGAAAAAATGGGTAAGCATCCACCCCACCAGAGCACACTGGGCTCAGTGATGGTGCTGCCATGTCCTCAATCGCTTCTTAACTGCCTCCGAACCAAATCAGCAATTAAGGAATCATCATTTGATGAATTGTACGAAAAGATGCATTTGTGAATCACTGTATCCAGGCTGGGTAAGAACACCGCCGGTGCTGTATTTGGGAGTAATTACTCTCCACGAGCATGTGAATCATTAGGTATAATTGCCCTAATAAATAAAAGGGAGATAACTCCAGTCTCTAGCCTAATCTAGCACAAGCAATTTTCAGGGCGAGCTGTGTGAAAGAAAACCAGGAGCACGAGGCTGAGGGAAAGCAGAAAGAAGAGAGTTTTCAAAACCTGGACATGCCATTAATCCCTCCCGCAGCGATCGAAGCTAGCTGACAACGATGGAGGCTCTCCCACAGGTCCCTGACGGGGTTTGGTGGCAGAGAATTTGCTGTAGAGGGCTTGGGTTTGGCTGCAACGGGGTTGTCCCTTCCCGGGGCAGAGTCCTGCTGGAACACGACTTCTCCTGGCTAAAGTTTCCCTGCTGCAAAAAAGCAATTGGGTTAAAAAAAAGGATTTATTTGGGGACTGATGGGCGGACAACAGTTACTTGAGTCTAACAAAACCATTTCACTTTTCCCCTGGGAAACGCTGGAGTAAAAAAAAAAACCAACCCCACCCCACTTGAAGTTGACATTTTGAAATGAAGCAGCAATTTTCTTCTCCACTTAAAATGTCATCACAGACTTGCTTTAAAAAAGAGCGGCCTTCCCTGAGTGACATTTTAAGGGGAAATGCTGATTTAAAAGCAGAAGGAACCCCCCCCAACCCATGCAATGGAACATTTCAAGCTGCAATTGAGACTTCTTGCAGGGAAATAGATATTTTTGCAGAAAAAAAAAAAAATTGCAAGTAACTACAGATCTTTTGCAGATTGAATTTCCCACAGGACAAACCCATCCTTAAGGAAGCAAGACTTTGGGCTGCTCTTTGCCAGACCTGAATGGCAAAGGACGGAGCAGCATCACTGCCCTGTCCTGGAGGAAACAGTATTCCCCAATTCTGGGCAAGTTTTCTCAAAAGCCCTGCAAAGCAAAGCAAAAAATTGGGAGCAGAGGCTGGTTTTGTCCTAGAGGGGTGGCAGGTGAGTGGCACTGGCTCTATGCCCCACAAGATGCCAGCGCAGGAGCTGCCCCTGCCCAGCCCAGCGGTGGGGAAGATGGCGAGGCTGGGGGATGCCGGCACTGGGGTGGGCAGCCCTGGCGAGTGATAGCAGGGTTTATTCTGCCTCCTCTGGGCACCCTGCAGCCTCCGCAGGGAGAAACAGGATTTAGTCTGCAACCAGTGGGAATCCCCACTTACTCCCCAGGGAGCAAGAGGATTGTGGCTCATCCCTTCTCTCCTTGCAAGAGGGGCTGGGCTCTGCCTACAGATGCTCCACGAGATCCAGCTGTGCCGTGCCATGCCGTGCCGTGCCACCTCTGCCTGTGGGTCTTCTGCTGGGTGGGGTTTGACCAGGAGCAAGCTGTGCTTGGGCTCTCCCCAGGCCACCGTTACTGCTGCCTAGGTTTTGTTTTTTTAATAACCCGTAATATGAAAAGCCTGCCCAGGGGAGCAGAGGGATTATTGGCAAATATCACTTCCCATTTGCCGGGCTTCAAGGGGCTCCAGCCACGTGGATTTGCCAGGAGCACAGAGAGGGACACAAACCACCAGGCTGGGACAGACCAGGGCCGAATCCTTTTAACACAAGGCTGCAGTGAAATCCCACAGACAACAAGTATCCTCCAGCCTCTGAAGGAGAGGGCTGGGTGGGAAGGGCTGCAGAATCCTAATTAGCTCTTAGATATTAAGGAACTAGCACGGAGGCAAACAAGCTGGTGACGGCAGCTGGCACAGCTCCTGCCACCACCTCCCAGTCCCAGCACTGGGCTGCCCACACAAGGGGGCTTGGTGGCACAGCCCCGGGGTGGGGGACAGCCAGGGACATGGGGGCCCAAGGAAACAGGGCAGGGGGACACACATGCCACTGTGGGAGAGGAATGCTTAGGCATGACGGCACAGGGAGGATGCAAAGCATCCAGGACGCAAGGGCACATAGTGGGTCATGCTGTGGTCCCACTCCCCATCTCCACAGCTGACAGTGGGAGATGCCACCGCTTGCAAGGGGACACCCACCTTGGCAGGGGCTTTTTGCAAGACCAAGGCTGAGGCACTTCATCCTCAGATGAAGCCAGCAGCCCAGGGACAAGGCACCCTGTCACAAGCTATGCTGACAGGTGCCCTCTGGCTTGGAAACCTAAAAGCCAGCAGCTGGAGACAAAGTATGCAAATAAATGCTTACACTGGACATCCGTGCCTCGGCCTCTCTTTAAGGGCTCCAGAAGCCTATGGGGCACCCGGCAAGCAAGCCAAGAGGGAGCCATGGGGTGCAGAGCCAGAGCCCCATGGCAGAGGTGTTGGGGACATCCTGCAATATTAGCTAGCACATTAATTATTAAATGGCACAGGGGTGGGGGGGAAGAAGCCTCCCTCTTGCCCAGGGAGGGCTGGCACCTAAGAGCTCCTTTCTTGTCTCCAGGACTAACACCTGCTAAGGGGGGGAATAAAGGGGCTCCAGGCACATCATCCCCAGCACCCTGGGTACAAACCTGGGAACCACCCACCAGCAGCTGCTGAATGCACAACCCAGCCACAGCCCCACCACTAGCAGAGAGCACCCAAAGCACATGAAAGTCCTGGCCCAGCACAGGCTGCAGGGGTCAGACCTGCAGAAAGCCACCCCTGAGCTCAGGGTGATGCCGAAAAAACAAGCAACACAGGCAGGTCTGTGCATAGGCACCACCTCGGGCACAGCCCTTGAGCCCAGCTCACCTCCTGCCTTTACCACCATCTCTAGCAACAAGCCCAGCCCGAGAAGACACATGAGTCTTGTAGCAGTGCCCAGCTAACTACACTCCCTCTACCAACACAACCCCACTGAACCTCCAAACTACATCCCACCCCTCCTTAGCCACTTTAACCTCTTATAAACCCTCCTGGAAAGGCAGGAATCACTGTGCTGTGCTGAGCCACCAGAAGTTGATTAAGCCCTAATTAATTGCATTAAGGTCAGCCAATGTACTCTGTTAAGGAAGAAAGCCAATAATTAAACTCCACGTGGGGCATGCTTCTGCCATTAGCTCCCCAGGCTGCAGCAGTGGAATTGGGCTCGGCGGGGTCACAGCCAGCGCCACTCGCCAGCACATGGTGGTGGCAGTCAGGGAAATAATTAAGTGCCAGTCATAAAACCATCAGCACTTTAGCAGCCAGTTGACAAAACCCACCCGGCATCGTTGTTAGCAGTGGCGCTGCTCGGGAAGGCTCAAGGTGGAGGGGACTACAGGGGGACGTTGGCCGCATGGAGAGCATCCTCTGCGGGGAGCTCTGGGGAGGATGCAGCCATGTCCGGCCAGGCTAAGCCATTTCCCTGGCAGTGCTGGGTTAAGGAGAGTGGTAGGAGCTGGCGCGGATCCCTGCCCGGGGAGGGAAACCCTGCGGGTGCCGACAATAGGGTTTTGTGTAGCCCAGACGAGAGCACCTGCCCCGGCGTTGGGAGCCGGCCAGTGGCACCATATGGAGGGGACCTGCCCCTCGCTGTGGCGGTGCTGTCTCGGCACGGGGCCAGCCTGGCTGGGGACGCGGCCCTCAGAACGGAGAGGAGCCCAGGTGCTGAGCCGTGCAGGATGGGGCCATGCGAGCCCTGCCTTTGCCCATCACCAGTCCAGCCCAGAAATGCAACCACCAGGCACAGAGGTGATGGGTACAAGATGGGTACGAGCATCGGGTTGTTCCCGGCCACCCCATCCCCAGATGCTACGTGCCCTGAGGAGGCAAGGGTGCGGTGGGGTGCTGCAGGGGAACCCCAGCCCTGAGCCAAAACCTTGCCTGGCCTTGGGCTTTGCAGCAGAGCAGGGAGCGACGGGGCAGCACGAGCCATTCCCAGGGTGAAGGCTGGGATCCTGCGGCTTCTGGGGAGAGGAAGGGGGACAGGGCGCTGGGGCTCTGCTTGCTCAATCCCTCCCAGGCAGCAAGCTCATTTAAGGCTTTTCTTTGCTCCCAGCTGAAAAAATGAAGGCCAAGGTAATCTGCCTGCCTGTCCCTCTTTGTCTCGGGGATAATAGCAGCCAGCACAGTGTGGAGCCCCCCAGGGCTTTGCAGATTACAGCTTTCAGAGATGTCTACAGTGCCTGGACAAAAATGAGAGGTGGTGGAGCAGAGCGGGACGGCGGGGACGTCACAAGGTCACCCGTTCCCTGCCTGTCTAACTGCATCTCCCCTCTCCTTCCCCTGCCGCCGGCCAGCCGGGTGACGGGACGATGGGATGGTGGGTGTTGGGATGGCGGCCGGGCAATGGGACGGCAGCAGAGCACTCCTCTGGGCTTCCCAGCTCCAACGGCTGACCCTTCACTGAGGGCAGAGTTACGAATATTTCACAGAGGCTTTTTGCTTTATAATTTACACTTTGCCGATTCTGATAATTACGTACCTGATCTGGGCAGGGAATTAGAGACAAAACCATGTAACCCACCACAGTAACCACAACAGTGCGAGCTGCCGCTCCCGTACTCACGATGACTTCTTTGCAAACCACCTGCAGACCCGAAATGACTGGCTGGAGACACTCGGGAGTTGCTGTACAGGGCTGAGCTGCAGCTGGCTTTTCAATAACTCAAAGGGTCAAGACATGGGAGAAAAAAATCCCAAACCATTTCCTCTTAGTTTTGTCTGGCAGGAGGCGTCCCAGCCCCAGCAACGAATATCCGCTCAGGAATGTCTCATGTCTAAAAGCAAAAAAAAAAAAGGGAGGTGGGAAACCCTACGCTTGGCCTTCTTTCCCCGTAGCCGAGTTCAAATGGCTTTGAGACGGCAGGCAGGGGCTCGCAGCACCTTGTGCTGGCACTCAGCAGCGCGGATGCAGGCAGAGGGGCAGATGGGAGGAAGACGCCATCCCTTGCGCATCCCTCTCCCCAGCTCCGTCCCCGCTGCGGCTGCCCACGCCAGCCCCGGGTCGAGGCCAGGCTCTGGCTCCTGCTCGTCCCCTGCTCACCCTCCCTCCCTGCCTCCTGTCACCGCACACGTCATTCCTCCAAACACAGCCCACGTAGCTGGCGCGTTGGTGCCGACATCGGCGAGCCGGAGGGGGCCCGGCCAGCGCGCCCCACTGTGCAGAGCTCGGTGCCTTCCTGCTCCGCTCATACACAGCCTGGGTTTATTTAGTTTACCAAAACCATCGGGTGCCCAAAGCCACAACAGCATCCTTCAAGAAAACTTCCTGGGTATGAGGCATCTGTGCAGGCGTTTTATAGACCCTAGTGTGTACGTACCCCCAAAACACCCCACATGCCCTCTGTGTGCCACCCACCCCAAGCATCACCTCTTTCCTGCCTTTTAGAGCCAGCCCCGAGACACAGAAGGAACCAGATGGAGCAGAGGGGAGACGGAGGCACCAGACAATAAAAGCATGGCTAAACCTGTGGTCCCCAACAGCCCAGCTCTGGGCTCAGCAGACCTCGTTGCTCCTCTGCCCCACTCGGGGTGCCCACACCTTCCCACGGGCACCCCATCCCCTGGGGTAGCACCCACGCTGGCTGCCACCCCGGGGCGATCTGCAGCATCCCATTGAAATTCTAGCTCCGGCCTCCATAGCGGATGGAGATAAGGACAAAACTACTCCCCTGCTTATAAACAAGGGGCCAGATTCTGCCGCCAGCATCCGGCAGGCGATTCCCGAGCCAGTGAGGCCAAACCCGGCCACAAAGCAGCTCTGTGCAGGGATCGCAACCAGGATCCGGCAGCCTGCCTGCGGTCCGGGGAGCGGGAAGCATGGATCAGTCCCAGCTTCTCCCTTTACCTGGGGCCGGCAGGAATCCTGGCGGTGCAGGAGGAGCGACGCAAAGCGAAGGCAGCCTGGGGAAATGGGATCCCCTCCTGGGGATGGTATCAAAGACACATGCTAAAAGGAAAATAAAAGACCGACCCCGCTGTCCCCCATCCCTGCTCCAGACAAAGGCAAACCTGGACATAGCAGTGCACATGTGAAACGCAAACCCTCCTGAGACCCCAGGCTGGCCGAGGCCCCCCCCAGCCCCGCGAGACCCCCGAGGACCAGCACCGCACACAGACCTGAGTGACGGAGATGCCCAAACCGAGACACGGGGCCCGCGATGAGAATCACGCCGGGAGAAAAGCCCACCCTGGGGGAAAGCAGCGCCGGGAAGGTACCTGTGCGATCCCCAGCCAAACCGCCAGTGCCCCCCAAGCGCGGGGCATCCCAGTGCCACCCTGGGAGGTGACAGGTATTTATTGGGGTGAGCGGCTGTCCCCCCGCGCTGGGGACCACGGCTGGAGGGCGGCAGGGGCTGCCATTGGCTCCCGCGCCACCCGGGCAGCATCGCTCTCCAGGGGCTCGCTCTGCCAGGGCCAACGTTACAAGGGGAGCAATTTTTTTTTTTTTTTTTTTTTTCCCCAGCTGAAACAAAGACGAGGGCTAGAGCGAGCGAGCGAGAGCACGGATGAGAAAACAGGCGCGGGGGGGTGGGGGGAGCTGGAAAAAAACCCGCACAAACCCACGGATCTTGAAACAAGAGGGAAGGGTAAAAAAGAAACCGGAGGCTGCAGAGGTAGACGTGGAGATGGGAGGGTAAAAAATTGCAGAGGGAAGAGGCGGCAGGCGGGAGCTGAGTGGGGAGCCCGGCCGTGTCACACGTATCGCACCCCCGGGGAGCCGCTGGCCACCCCGACAGCCCTCCGAGGCCACTCGGGGGGGATGCCGTGCCCCCACGGGCTGCCAGTCCCTCGTGGTCCAGGGTTCTGCAGGAAGGAGAGGGTGCAGGCGAGACGAGGGCTCGCCGCCCCCCGGGACACGGCTCCCGCATCCCACGGGTGCTCCCTCCCCGCTCGGGTGGTCTCTCCGCCAGGCCCCCACGTCCCCACCACGGTGGCCAGAGGAGTGACCGCTGAGGACGCGAGGGGACGCAGCGAGCGGCCGAGGGGTCCCCCCGGGCTCCCCCTCGGATCCTCCTGCCACCAGGCAGCCGGCGCCCCGAGCCCACGCCCACGCCGGCCCCCAGCCCCCCACGACCCCGCTATCCGTGGGGCACCCGAGAAGCCCCCCATCACCCCCAAAGGTCCCCGGGACCACCAACCCTCCATCGCGGGAGCCTCTTCTC
>VYZV01004667.1:138684-176563 GCA_013401275.1 Pandion haliaetus | reverse complement strand
CCCCCCCCCACTGCTCTACGTCCCCTCGGGACCCCCCCGCTCCCGCGGCCGCACTGGGCCCGGGCGGGGGCACAGGGGGAGCACGGCCTAGATGGGGGGCACAGCCCGGGATGGGGGGTACAGAGGAAGAGCAACCCAGTTGGGGGACACAGCCTGGAATGGAGGGCACGGCCCGGGATGGGGGGCACAGCCTGGGATGGGGGGGCACAGTTCAGGATGGGGGGCAAAAGGGGAGCACAGCCTGTGGATGGGAGGGCACAGGGGGAGCCCAGCCTGGGACAGGGTTGCCCACCCTGGGGGAAAGACCAAAACCATCTCAGAAGCCAGGCTGGAGCATCATCACCGGCCTCTTCCCTGCTCGCTCCCCACTGAGCTGTGGCAGGTCCAGGGAAAGGGCTGCGACTGTCCCCAGGCACATGGCAATGGGGTGCTGCAGGTGCATCCCACACCAGTGCCGCAGGCCTGGGTGCTGGGGTGCACACAGGTCCCCAAAACCACGCACGTGTGGGCACCCCTCCATGTCTTTAACTGGGTACCGCCACCTCTGCCTGATGCTCCTGGGCAAGGTGGCTGCCACCCACCCGCCCGGGGGACGCCAGCTCAGAGGGGACATCGGGGCTGGTGTTGCACCCCATCCACATGCACGCCTCCCCCTTTGATGCCTCACAACCAGTTTGTGTCCCTGTCCCCCCAACCACCTCTGAGGGCTGAGGCCAAGCAGGTGGAAAATTCAAAGGGAAAGCGCAGGTGGCACCCAGGCTTGGGGACACCAGCCCAGAGCTCTCCCCTTCACACCAGGCAGAGAAGGGACGGTGAGAGGGGGACGCCAGGCTGGAAGATGCAGACCCTGGCTTCCCTTTTGCCTGTGCCAGTCTAAGGGCAGCAACTTCATCCCAAAATCATGAGGGAAGGTGGCCCTTGGGGCTGCGGCACAGCTTGCGGATGTGGGCGGTTTGAACCGATGTCTCTGCTCAGCCACTTCCCAAAAAGCCCCCCTTTGCCCTTTCACGGTGTCCTGCCCGCTCCCAGCCCCACGGTGCTGCCGGCTGGAGCGTGGCACAGCTGCCGGGCTCTGAGCCGTGATGGCAGAGGTGGCCCTGGGGCTGTCCCTGGAGAAGGATGGGGACGGGGTTTGCGTGGGAGCTGCGTCCCACCAGTGCCGACCCCCCCGGGACAGCCCCCGGCTTTGCCTTCACACCCTGGATTCACTCCAGCTCCCCTGCCCCTCGTGTCCACAGCCCCCGGGTGCAACCCGTGCCATTCCTCTAGCATTAATAAAGCAATTAATTAATTGGTAGATTGGAGAGATGGCTCAGAAATGCTGCTTTGCAAGCGAGCTGGAAGTGCCTCAATTCGGATCACAGCGATAAGCAGGCTCAAGGAGGCAGAAGGCATTTTAATGCCGGGGTGGCTGTTTCATCCAGGCAAATTCTTCCCGGGTCACTTCTGAAGCCCCGTGAGCTCCAAGCACAGGCCCGCAAAGAAAAAAAATGCTGTAGATGAGCTAGGTTTCACAGGAGAAAAACCCGAAAGGGGAGCAGAGGAGCCCCGGCCGCCGCGCCGCACAGAGCCGCCTTTCATTACAAAGGGCCGGGAAGCGGCTCAGAGCTGCCAGCAACACCGATACGATGCAAGAGGGGATTTTTCAGTCTGATGCAGCAACAAAGGCAGTTAAATCTAGCCAGGTAAGAGGCTTTCGAGGTTAGCTGGCCATTCCCACAGCACAGGCTTCTTTTTCTTTTTTCTTTCTTCTTTATTTCCTTTCTTTTTTTCCCTCCTTTTCTAGGGGGAATTATTTTTGGTAATCCATGCGTTGCTGCTTGTTGGGCACTGGAGCAGAAGTAAGCAGGTAAGCGGTGCTTTCATCCCCAGCCTGGCTTCCTACCGTGGCCAGGACTCCAGTGAGGGGCTTTGAGCCTCAAAGAGAAGCGGCGAGGCTGGGCCAAGGCAGCTGGAGCGGCGCTAAGCTCGTGGCAGCTGGGAATTGTTTATTTTTTTTGGTTGAAGTGATGGCAGTGGAAAGCTACCTGGAGATGTGCAGCTTTCACACCAAATGCCTGCTGCACCGGTGGAGGCTGGGTGCCGTAAGGCATCACTGGGTGGTTTGGGGTGCTGGCACCCACCTGGAGGCAGAGCTGGGTGCACCCACCACCTCCTCCTGCCTGGAAAGGTTGGGGGGATGGGGGCATCCCCAGCACCGGGGGGGGCAGAGAGGTGACCTTGTGGTGTAAACTGGGCCTGGGCGCTGCTTTGGGTGGCACCTGCTGCCCGCCCCCTCCTGGCAGGGCAGAGGGGTGCTGGGAGTGGGAAAGTTACCCATTACACCCATGTCCATCAACCCCCAGGGAGCCCAGCACCCTTGCGTGGGGAGAGGTGGGTGCTGTGGTCCTAGGGCAGGAGGATGCTCCCATCGCTGGCTCTGCAGGGAGCCCGGGCAGTTCAGGCATCTCAGTGGGATATTTTAGGGATGGAGCAGGATGGAGCCCAGACCTTGGAGCATGTTGGAGGCCAGGAGGGGCTTTCTGAAGGGATCTTCGGACCTGCATGCCAGCCCTGGTCCTTCCCAGGGAACCACCCTGGGCCAGGGTGGGCTTCGCCCCGGGTGGCTGCCTTCCCATGGTTTGGCCAATGGCCTGCGACTCAACGCCTTCACCCGATGCTTCACATCAGCAGGTGGGATGTGAAATGAACCCAAACGTCGTAATGAGCTGTGCTGGTGGAGGCAGCACCAGCTCAGCGAGCTGTGCTGCTGCGTGGGGACCTGCAGCCCCTCGCCATCCTGGGGTTGTGGCCGTGACGGAGGGCGGCCACAACTCATCTCCCTGATGGAGCTCGTCATCTCGTCCTCCTGGTGACAGCTCCTCAGACATCACCCCACGGAGCCCAGAAGACCCTGCATTGATCCAGCCAGTGCAATGATGCCGTTGCACAGAGTCCATCCATCTTCTTGTGATGCCTTTTGCATCACCGCAGGCCACGTGCCGTGCCGGTGCCATGCAGAACCGGTTGCTTGCTGCAGCCACGTGCCTGCACCCTGCTCCGGTTAACAGTGCAACGAGAGCACCCCACCACGCCGAGTTGCCCGGCATCCTGCCTGGGGACCTCATGCTCTGCCTCAGCGTGGGGCAAAGGCAATGGAGGATCCTCTTCGTCCCCATCCTCTTCCTCCTCTTCCCCCACCCAGCCAAGCATCCACCACCGCAACAAGATTAAACCAATTGCACTGTTATTTGTTTCATATTTAATAAGGGCTTGAGGAGCAGATCTCCCAGCAAGCCCCTGCTATCAATCAGACCCGCACAGAGTCCCCCTTCGCGCCCGCCTTTCCAAGAAGAAAGAAAACAAAATTGGACTAATTTATTATTCATTCGTTCATTAAGTCCGTATTAACCAGATGTATTATAAAGGAAAACAGGATTGCGCCTTTTGATCAGCAAACTCTCTGCTCATGAATATCCATGAGGCTCCCCCCGCCACCCCAGCACCTCTCCCGTGTGCGGAGCGAGCTGATGGCAGGTGCCGACAGTGGGTGCCAGTGCCGGGCTGGGTCCTGGCACCCGGCGGGGCTGGGAAGCTGCTTGGCTCTCTCTGCTCGCTCGGCGTTGGGGAGCGGCTGTGCCGTTCCGTGGGGCTCCAGAGCTCGGGCCTCCCATGGATGCCCACGGCTGGAAGGGGGAGGCCGAGCCCTGCTGGGGGCAGGGGGCTGATGGGGACATCCCGGGGGGCACTGGGGCAGTGGGCTCCCCTCCTGCCTGCCTGGGGCTGAGCAGGGAGCCGAGCAGGTGTTGTTTCAGCGGCGTGAAAAAGCAGCATATGTCCCCGGTTCCCCAGTGCATGGCGGCGGGCGGCAATGCCCGCGGCTCCCCGGATGCTGCAGGGAGGCAGAGCGGGACCCCGAGGTGCCAGCGATGCCCTGCGGGACCAGCACAGGACCGGGGCAGCGTGTCCCCTGGCTCCCTGGGACACTCACCCTCCACGAAGCCCTTGGTCCAGCCCAGGGAGGATGGGCCGGGGCAGGACCGGCGCACCGGGATGCTGTTGTAGGGACCAGCTGGCACCAGGTCGTAAGCTCATGGCGACACATGCCCGAGTGAGCCAGCAGCACCTCAGGCAGCAGCAGAGCATGGGAGAGCCATGTCCCAGCCCAGCGGGGTGGTGGATCCTGGCCGTGCCCAGGAGGTGCTGCACCCTGCGGCAGCAACAGGCACACACGGAGAGATGCCGGACAGCACATCCGCATGGATGTCCATGCACCCGTGCAGTCCAGCCAGACCTGAAAATAGGTTGGTTTAAAAAATGCATCACTTTGAAGTTACATAAATGAAAGGCAGCAGCAAACAGAGCACGCTGGCAAAAGGTTTCCTATTTTATTTTTTTTTCCTCCTTGCCAGCTTCCTCCAGTTAAAATTGGGTTGCAATTCATTAATAAAGGAACAGTTGTACTGAATAAGCTCCCATGCTTAAATCAGGACAGAGAAGCGTAATTAACCCAGCTCCAGCCTGATGTGATGGAAGAGGAAAATGCTCTTCTGTTTTGGTCCCTTCTCTTAAAAGCCCGCTGCGTTCTCCTGGCCTCTTGGGAACAGATTCAAGCTTCTTATTTAAAAATGAAGCTTGCAGCCTGGTGGAGCGGGTTCATGTATATATATAAAAGCTGTCATGATGATATTTTATTCATACCCCTCTTCCCCTTCCCTTTGCTTGGAAAATCCAGGAGCAGCCAGCAGGCAGCTTGGAGAGAGAGAAAGCAAGAATCCCCTTTTAAAAATAAATTACAGATGCAAGTCACATTAATTGAAGCCCCACGAGGCGGCGGATTCCCGAGCACCGGGGCTGGCACCGGTGGTTTGGCCAGCCCAGCCCAGGCATGGCAGCTTTCCACCCCAACTGCCACCCCTGGGGAGCGAGAGGGGACAGACGGGGTGGCTTCAGCACAGGGGTTACGCTGCCGATTTATGCGAGCTGACGACGTGGCCTCGCTTCTCTAATTGGAGCTAGCACCTAAATTATAGCCTAATTACAGATGGGGCCACAAGGAGCTCCTGCCGGCAGGTCCCATGGGGGGGATTCAGCCTGTCGTCCCCAGCTCAAGGCGAGGGGGCTCCTTCTCCACCGTTATTTTGGGGGCTGAATTTGCCACCTTTCCCCGCAGCAGTTTGTCTGGGCGAGCTAGACACCGTCCAGCCACCATCGAGCTGGCACGCCGCTCTGCATGTTGATGCAGCATCCCTGCGGCTCGGCGCTGCTCTGCCTGGCCTTGCTCCCCCCTTTCTCCGCCACCACTTTCTCACCTGCTTTGAAAATAGCTGGCTGGGTGCGTGGGAAGGCAAACCATATTTTGGGTGGTCTCGGGGCGGGGAAGAGCTGCCCATAACGAAGGGGTTGGATTTGCTGTGCAGGGCAGGGGGGGTCCTGCAAGGCAGAGCCGGACAATGTGGTCCATTGAAACTGGGAGTGCTGCGGGAGGGTCCTGGCATGCTGTGAGAGACAGGAACTGCTGAGGTCCCTGTGGGACTGGCCACAGCCCCATCAGCATCTCCTCTGCTCCACCTAGAGCCTGCTGGTCCCCGTGTCACCTGGGGTGAGCTGGGGTGAGCACCCAGAAGGATGCGGCCAGCCAGCACCAGTGCTGCGCGGGAGCATACCCACTATGGGGACATGTGGGAACAGCTCTGAGATGGGGACGTGCAGAAGCACCTCTGCACTGGGGATGTGCAAGAGCAACCCTGTGACAGGGACGTGCAGGAGCATCTGTGTGACAGTGCCATGCAGGAGCATCCCTGTGCCGTGGGGCTGCCCGGATCCCTGCTGCAGCCTTCCTGAATGGCTCTGCCCCAAGCATGGAGCCAGAGCAGGGGTGGCACTGCCCCATGGCACCGCTGCCCCCACCCCATCACGGAACTCCCTGGTGACCTTCTTCTCCGTATTTCTTCTGCTTCATGCCTGGTGTCCTGTGCCCATTTGCAGCCCCCCCTGTAGCCCTGCCGAGGAGATTCTGAGGCTGAAGTGATTTTATTATCCAGGTTGATTCCCAGTGGACGGGGGATGCTGGACCGTGCTGTGCTGTGAACCCATTGTATGCCCCACAAGTGGCTGGGCTGGCACCACTGGGTACTGGAGCAGAGGAGGAGGAGGAGCATTGCTGGGGCTCATCCTCCCCTGCCATGCACCAGCTAGTCTGGAAATCCTTGGTGGACCAAGCTGGGAGCCTGGGGCTGGAGGAGGTGCAGGGCCATGCTGGCCAGTCCTTTTGTAGCAGAGGTGCTTCTGGTAAGGAGGAAAAAAAAAGAGAAATCAGTGTTTGTTTCTTTTGGAGAAGATTGCTCTCTGCACGCTCCTTGTATTTAGTTATTATTAAAGGGCTGTTTTGCTGTCAGTGAAAGCCTGCAATTACGGGCTCTCTCTTTTTTTTTCTGGCTGTCACTACTATTCCCCATGATTGCATTGCCCACAGTTTTAGCATTTCTGCATTTCAATGTAAAAAAAAAAAATTTTTTTTGAGATTTGGGCAGACACTTTTCACGTGTGCATGGCTGGTTTCAAACTCCTCCAATTGTTTTCCCCCAAAAACCCCATCATTTTTGAGGCTCAGACCGGAGCAGGATGTAGCTGTGCACTAGCAGGGGCTCGTTGCTCTTTTCCCCCTCGCTTGCTCGACCCATATACCTACAGGCAAAAAGCTCACAGGAATCCCACCGATGCCAAAGCCACGGCTGGGAAGACAATGCCACCTCATGCCCTGCTCCCACAAGTGCTACCATGGAAAAAAAAAATACTATTTTCACTGAAGATGCTTATAAATTTCCCTTGGTCAAATAAATAACAGCTGATGGCTGGAAACATGCTTCATGCTCTGCATCTGTCTGCAGCAGCTCCTCATTGTGGCTCCTGCACCCTACATCCCTTCCCTGGCCTCGTGTGGCGTGGTTCATCCCCAGCCAGAGCCAGCATCCTTGTGGGAGCCAGGGATGCAGCAGGTGGGGCAGACCTGGCTCCGCCGGACCCTGAATCCTTGACGTGCCTGGAGGAATTCCCCCAAAGTTCATGGGGACACGGCTCCTCTCTCCGAAACCCTCCTCCCTGCCTGTATCACCGCTAAGCTAATGTGGCTAATTTTAAACGAAGCTGCCCTCCCTTGACATGTATCTCCCCATGGCATTGAAATTAAATGTAGGCTGTAATTTGGCATTTGAGAAGTGAAAGGGATGGTGGCCCTAAGGGAAAAGATAACAGCTTGGCTGTTTGTGTTAAATAGCTGTCTGCGAGCTTCAAACTGCAGCCGGAGATTCAGCTCGCCGGCGGGCAGGCTGCCAGCCACCGGCCTGCTTTTTGGCTACAGCTCCTTTGCAGCAGGAAGCTCGGCGGGGGGGATCTCAGCCCTGCCCCCCCCCCCGCTTCTCACAGGGCATCTGCTTTTTGCCCACCCTCCATGGCTTCTGCTAAAACTGTCTCGTGGGCTCCTTGCTCCGGGAATGGCGAGTGTCCAGGGGGCACGGCCCTGGGGAAGGAGGAGCACGCTCCTCTGAGGCACCCAGAAACCTGGCACAGGGCAACACAGCCTGGCAGGGACGTACGTCCCCATTGCGTGTTGCACATCGCACGTTGCCCATCGCACACTGCATGGAGAGGGCAGCCCATCAAGGACAGCCCTGTTGCACGTTGCACGGTGAGGGCAGCCCAACAGGGACATCCCCGCTGCGTGTTGCACCTTGCACATTGCACCTTACGCCTTCCATGGTGGGTGCAGCCCAGCAGGGACGTTCCCACTGCCCACTGTATGTTGCACAGTGGGTGCCGTGCAGCCAGGGAGGAGGGACACACGGGGTGACAGAGGGTGGGAGCGCCTTGGGTGGCACTGACCCTTGTGCCAGGCCCGGGGACAGCACCAGGCAAAGGTAAAGGCTGATGTTGCACTGAGCAGGGAGGAGCTGCCCGCAACCCAAGCGAGCTTGAACCCTGCTTGCAACGGGAAGCCTAACTTTGGCCACCACCAAATGCCGCACCGGTGCAGACTTGCAGCTAGCGATGCTGGGATTTGGCCTCGGCATGGCGCAGAGGCCTCTAGAGCAGCTCCAGCCCCTGGCACTCCTCACTGAGGAAAGCTGCTTGGCACCCGAGGACTTTGCTTTAAATAAAACTTTGCTTTGCTCAAATCAGATGTTTCTCTTGGCCTGAAACAAAAATTAATTCTAATTTCAAGCTCACTTTTTTTTAATTTTAATGGATGTTGTTAATAAGAGGGAGACTTTGAGATAGTCATTTCCAGCAGCAGAACATGCCTGTTTTGGGGGCAGTTTGTTTTAAACCAGAGAAATTTGCCAAGCTGGTGGGAATTTGCACAAGGTTCCCCTCTGGCTGGGGGGTGCCTGCCTGGGACAGGGACCCCCACTCCCAAAACACCTTTGCAGGGGACACCACAGCAAGCAGGGGCTGGCAGTGGATGGGGAAGAGGCAGATGTCCCCGTGGCCGGAGCTGGCTGCAGCCTGGGGACGGGGCTCCACGATGGGACAGGTTACCTGAAGCACCCTGCAGCCCCTCAACTCCCACGGGAGACCCAGCCCACCCACCACCCACCTCCATCTCTCTGCCATCCTCTTCCTCACACGTACCCAGCTGCCATTTCCCAGGAGCCGCTCATCCCTCCCAGCCCTTTGTACCGCTCGCCTCCATCCTCCCCTTTGTTTAGCATTTTAATTATTTTAATTACCTTGTTTGCCAGCTTATCGCAGCGCTCAAACCCATCTGCGTGTGCACAGGCAGACACACAGACTTTTATCTCCAGCCCGCCGTCAGCCCGATTAGCATTTTTTGCTCTGGCGTGTGGTGGAGGAAAGGAGAAATTAGCATTTCTGCCTTGGCCAGTGGGACAGGCATCGCCACCATCTCTCGCCTCGCAGGGTCACTTCGTTCTCCCCAGAAGAATGGGAATAATTTATCTCTTCCCACCTTGTATCCATTTCAAATGAGAGATTAAAAAAATAACAAATATAAAGCCCGAGTGGGGGGTGATGCCTGCTCCCTGCCGTGTTTTCCCTCCCCAGGGAGGTGGCTGTGCCCAGATGAGTTGGGTGCTGTCCCCGGGGAGCACTGCTGGGTCACCAGGAGCAAGGTGTCTCTGGAAAAAAGCTTTTTTCTGTTGAATTTAGATGCCAAAATGCTGCTTGGTGGGGGGGCAAATGGGGGTCAAAGACAGGGATGCCAGACCCGATGGCAAGCAGGAGGGGATGGGACCACAGTTGGGGGCTTCAGCCTGTGGTTAAAACAGCCACATTGCTACAGTGGTGGGTGCTTTTCAGGTGGGCTGCATGGCTGGAGCCCCCGCTCTCCTTTAGGAACAAATGACAGATTTTGCCACTGGAAACACTTTTCCAGCATCCTCTTAGCGCTACTTAAATGCCTCTCCCAAAGAGACCCGGCCACCAATAAATCGTATCAGCTCACCTTCAAACGCACTTCAGTGGCCTATTTTCTCTCCACAACAACAAAATAACAGCCCCAGTTTTGGAAACAGCCGCCAGCCCCCCAGCTGGGCTCCCCTGAGTGACCTGAGACCCCTTTTTCCTGCAGCAAAGCACTGTTAGAAGTGCCCCGTGAGCTGCCCCCGGAGGACCTGTCCGTGGGAAGGGGGTGTAGTGAGAGTGTTGCAGGGGGCAAGGTTGGGTGAGCGGTGGTCCCTCGGGGGAGGCTGGGGTGCCCGGGAGGCTCATGGGTGCCCAGCTGTGTCATGGTGTGAGCAGGGTGGACAATATCCCGTGGAATGGGGCTGGGACTTCTGTGGGGACAGGACACCCCATGGGGACAGGATGTTCTGTGGGGACAGAAAACCCTTTGGAGAGTGGACCCCCATCCAGGGAAGGGTGATCCTTGGGGGTGGGATGACCCTTGGGGACAGGACCCCCATTCAGGACAGGGTGTCCCTTGAGGACAGGACCCCTGTCCATGACAGGACAACCCTTGGGGAGAGGATCCCCCCTTCCAGGACAGGACGCCCCTTAGGGACAAGACCTCCATGCAGGACAGGATGTCCCTTGGGGACAGGAATCCCCTTGAGGCAAGGACACCCTCTGGGGACAGGATGCCCCTCAGGGACATGATGCCCCCGGGGGACAGGCCAGCCCCTTTGCTGCTGGGAGGTACTGGGCAGCCCCGCCAGCGATCCTCAGAGCCCTCCCGGCTCCTGCCACTTACTTCTAAACCCTCAACACACTTTAATGTGTGAATAAAGGGCCTTGCGCTTCTGATTCGGGTCATCAGGGAGAAGAGAGTGAATTAACCACATTCTAGATTGGGCGAAATGCCCTGAAAAACTGTGCACCTTCCCTGCACCCAGCAAAATCCTTTAAGACCCAGGAAAGGCAATAAAGAACAATTTATTGGTTCCTGAACCCATTAAACAACTGAGCCAGAGGCACAAAAGCATCCCTCAGCCCAGAATGGCTAGAGGCAGGTGGGCAGGGGGTCCCATGGGACGGGGTGCAGGGACAGTGGCCCCAGCAGCCAGGGACCCACTGCAGCTCCACGCCGCAGCCTGCATCGGGAAAGCAACAGGCAAGTGTTTTGCCAAGGTTTGGGCAGTAGATAACTTAATGAGGAAGAAATTAGAAATAGAAACTTTATTAAAATAGCATTAGGACATCATCCCACCGAAGTGAAGGGACAAGGCATGGTGCAAGTTATAGAGACAAAACCCAAGGGAAGGGAATATCTGACATGGCACCGACCATTGAATCTGCTTGGGTGAGGAGGAGGAAGGTGAGGAGGAGGAAGATGAGGAGGAAGGGCTGCCCAACTGTCTTGGCACAGCCCAGTGCCGCTTGCTGGTGAGGATGGCCTTGGCTGTGCAGTGATGGTGGTGGCAGGGCAGGTGAGAGAAGAGCACCAGCCCTAAGGTGTCCAGCCATGCAGTGCTGTGCCGTGGGGGACAGCCACTCCATTCGCAAGCACGTCACGAGCTCAGCTGCTTTGCTGCTGCCGGAAAGTGCAGAGAATTTGATCTATAATTTAAAGAGATGTCCGTCTGGGGAGCGGCTCGACGAGCTTGGGAGAGCAGCACTGCCCTCTTGGCTCTCACTCTTCTTTTAATTTAAAAAATCTTTACATCAAGGGACAATATCAATAAGGGCCAGTGACAGGTGCCATCACCTCCCTTCCCTGCCAACACCCCTCCCCTTGGCTTGCCGCAGCAGGTCCCTGTACCCCACTTTTAGCCTCCGTGGGACATGGTTCGGAGGGGTTGGCTCCTGCATCTTTAACTCAGGCTGTCAGGACGCACTTTCTTAGGAAGCTCCCAGAGAGCTGCTGCATCTGCCAGGGCCAGGCCAGATGATGCTGGTTGCTGTGGAAACAGCAGGGCCAGATCCAGGAACCACAACATCCTCCCTGCACCCAGGACCAGCTCCTCTCACCCAGTTTTTGGCTGGAGACCATAGGACACAGGAGAGCAATTCTGGTGGCATTCGGCCATTGCTGTCCTCAGCCTGCTCCAGTCCCATCTTCCCTGGGGACCAGTGGCATCACCCTGTCCTACCCCACCTGTGTTACACACAGGGTGTTTCCTCACATGAGGCTCGCCGGGATGGGAGAAGATGCACTGGACCTTGGCCACCACCTCTCCTCCCAGCCAGCTGGAGGGCCAGATCCAGCCATCCCACCAGACACTGCATGGCACCTCCAGGCCATCATGCCCCCAGGAAAGCCTTTTGCACCAGCACCAAGACTTCATCCACCTGGTACGCTGCCACAGGCTCTCCTAAATGTCACCCAGACCTGGGGGAGGTGGGACACAGTGACAAGCCACACAGGGTCCCCTGTGAGCATAGCCAAACCCCACTTGCCAGGCTCCCACCCATCCCAGGCTCATCCCCACTCTGCTCATGGGCAGCTCAGCTCGTTAGGGATGCTGGGATGATGGAGTATCCTGCCGGAGCAGAGGAAGCCAGGCAAAACCTCTCCATCCATCAGGGCCCCCACTTTCTGCCAAGTGCATTAGGGGATAATTAAGTAAAAATAGGCCTTCCGACCAGTGTAGCTCATTAAGGGCTAATTAAGTTAATTAGTGCCAGGTGTGGATTGCAGCGCTTGCGCGTGTGGCTGTTGTTTGCTGTAATTGCATTTTCTCAGCAGCTTCCTCCGCCAGGCTGGAGTGCGGCCAACAAGGAAGGTATTCAGTGCCCTGCTGTTGGTGCAACACAGAGCAGCTGATGGGCACCAAACGATGGCACCGCACTGTGGGCAATTAACCCTTCTCTCCCCCTGCTCCCCCCCCAGGGCAGGTCTCCTACCCCAAAGCCAAGGTTTGGCCGTGGGGCAGCGTGCACAGCCCCTGCCCATCCCTCTTGGTGTGGTCCTTCTGCCAGCAGAGGAGGGACTGGAGCGTTTGCCATAGCAGTCTCCTAAAGCAGCTAGGAAAGCAGGGGACAGCAGCAGGCAGCATCTCCCCAGTGCCCAGCAGGGTCATCAGGACTGAGATCTCTGAAGGCATATTTGAAAGCAAATACAGGCAGGGATGAAGCAGCAGAGACAGCGGAGAGTGCTGGTTGTATCGGTGCTGGAAAATGAAGGAGAGATGGCAGAGAAAAGGGCGGAGAGGATGAGAGAAAGGCAAGAAGAAAGCACACAAGGGCAAGGAGAGAGTTGCCAGGCTCTGATCTCCACTCTCTGCACCTGGGAGCAATTAGAGCCACTCCGCCTGTGCCCTGCAGAGACACTGGAGGGATGAAGATGTGACAAAGACCAGGCTATTTTTTGCTGAGGCTACTGTCATTAATAAATGGAGACTGTCTCTTGCCACATGCTCCTGCTCCTTTCAGCAACTGGGCATTTGGCATCCTCCCCCAAGCGCAGCCCCACCGGTAGCAGCCTTGCTCAGAGCTGACCCACGCTCCCTCCGGAGAGGTGAGAATCGGAAATAATCCCATGAAATACAGCTGGCAGCTGGAGAGGGGACAGAGAGGCTGCACAGGCACCGGCAGCTCTCCCCCCTTCCCTTTCCCCATGTCATGAATCAGCCTCCGCCAAGGCAGGAGCCAGGCAGAGAGAGCCCTATCCATAACCCGGGATGGATGCCGGGAAGCACAGACGGCATCCTGGGGGGGCTGCCTTGCCTGCACCCTGCAGCCGATGGAAAGTTACTGCTGCCTGCGCCGCCATCGCAAGCACGATGGGGAAAAGAGGACTGGAGGGGAAGCAGGAGGAGAGCTGGGTCCTTGCATCCCTGCCGCGATCTCTCAGCCGCCGAGATAATTGCCTGCTGGTGACAGCTGAGGTCAGGCATGACGGATACATCGGGAAGAGCTCCCGGCTCCGAGACCTACTTGCAGCAACTCAGTTCAATACTGGGGTTGAGAGCCAATTTTCCCGATCTCCCCCAGTGCAGGCTCTCTCTGGGTGGATCATGGTCCAGGCAGTGATCCTCCAGGCATCCCTGCCTTCAAACCGCATGTAGCCCCATCGAACAGCCCAATGCACGGGCCGTGACCCCCGGGGAGGGATGGGAGGTAGTAGGGTACCAAGCCTGAAGCCCTGGGGCTCCCATGGGGTGTGGTGAGAGCACCCAGGCAGGAGCAGTACCCACCTGGGGCTCAGTGGGGCCCAGATGGACCTGCTCCTGCCCTTTATCCCTCCATGACCACAGGAGGACTGTCCACCTTCCTCTCCTTGCTCCCTGCCACCCCATCCTGAAGCAGCAGGGATGTGCGGAGCACCAGGCAGCCCCACTTCATCTGCCACAGGGAAGGAGCTGGGAAGGGGCTGTCTTGCAGCCCCCTCGGGTGGCCGGGAGGCTGGTGGGCACGTCCTGGGGCTGGCAAAGGCTTCGTCCCTCACGTTGCACTGGGCTTGCTGCAGCAGGGCTTTGCTCACCTGTCTCCCTGCTCCAGCGGTGGGAGCGGGGCAGGGCAGGAGAGCTGCACGTTGGGCACAGAGAGGCCAGGACGAGACACAGAGCATGATGCCACCAACTTGGCACCCGTGGGAGTGATCATGTGCCCAGGCAGGCAGGAGCAGGCAAGGAAGCAGGCAGGCAGCGCATGCCCAGGCAGCTCCGCAGCACCCTGGCTGCCCTTTCCCCGGAGCCGGGCATGGAGGCTGACAGCATCGTTACAGCCGGTATCTGGGCTCACCGGCTCGTCCCTCTCCCCTTCGCCTTTTGCATAATGGATAGGCTGTGAGTAATGGGAAATGGCAGCCCAGCCGCGCTTGCTGGCAGCCCCTTAATGAAGAATATGGAAATCTCATCAGTCCAATCAGGCCAGCAAATGAAACTGCTTTCCCCCACCGATGTGAGCAGAAGGCTAACGACCCATGCTCCCCAGCTCCATCCCTCTCCCAGGAAGCCCCCCCTTCCCCTTTCCGTGTTGACAAGCGAGCTGTGAACTTCTTTTTTTTCTGGCAAGCAGAGCCCTAGCTTGTCCTTCTTTGCCCCGTTTCCCAGGCTTGGGCCAGCAGGTATTCCCAGCCTGAGCATTCCTCTTACTCCTGCAAGGGCTTCACTCCCTACTCATGGTGGTGTCACTGGATGGGTTACATCATCTGCAGGTGTCACCCTTCCCCGGCTCCTGGTCCTCCCTTGTGTCCTCCTGCTGTGCCTGAGACCCCCAGCATCAACTTTGCCACAGCTGCAGGTACAAGTCTGTGTACAACAGTGGGGATGTGGGACACGCGTGGTCACCCAGCCACAGCCACCTGACATCACTGTGTCTGTGCAGGCACTGGGGTCTCTGTTGGTCTCATGTCCAATGAGTCCCAGCACAACCAAGCTCTGTGGACTTGTATCTTCTCCTGCAGGGGCACCTGCAAAGACCTACAGCATGGAGAAACCACTATTTCCTCTCTCCATCTTCGCCTTGTCCATCATCCATAGCCTTGAGCCTAGTGTAGAGAGGACAAGTCCATCTCTGCTTACCTCCTGCAGTGTGCACCATCTCGAAGCAAGACCTCCAGTCGTGACACCTGCACAGTGATGCCTCCAGTTTTGCCAGAATTGGAGCATCTTTCAAGAAACTATATGCCTCAGCCATGCAGGGACACCCTGCTAGCAGCTGGAACCAGCACCCTCCTCCAAACACACCCTGCTTTGGTGTCATCTGCAAACTTGATGATGTGCCTTTTGTCTCCTCCTCCCCATAAGTGTTCTCTTGGCCCTGAGCAGCCTGGAAGTGCCTCCAGTTCATGTCCCGCAGCTTTTGCAGTTGCTCTGGGCTTCTGACCTGTTGTGTCCACCTGTTGTGAAATGCTGTCCTTCAACTTGGCTACCATGGTGGCCTAGTAGTTTGGCTTGCGTATCTTGGTAGGCTGTTTGGCTGAGAACTTCTGGCCTTGTCCATAGTGGGACACAAGACGTGGTCGGTACTGGGACCTCAGTCCACCACGGGATCTGTAGAAGGAGGGTCACCTTGGATAAAGACCTGAGGGATGCAGGCTCAGCTTTGCCTTGGACTCCCTGCACAGGCTGTTTGCCCAAAATCTGCACCAAGACTTCATAGCTGGACTTGCCAGGTCCAAAATGTGGCTGAAAATAGGTGTTTGCACAGCACCTCGCACCAGCAGGTCTTGATGCCCAGGGCATTCATCCACACATAAATATATCCATAGTGTACGCTCTTTTTACAGCAGAGGACGCTAGCTCAAGGCTGGAGGAAACCATTCATTTTCATGAGTTATAAGATCATATCTGGAAACACCTCTAACAAGCCAAGATCAGTGCAGCAGCATCCTCTGGCCTTTGCAATGCTTCGGGCAGGGGAGCGCAGCAGCATCCTCCCCTGCATCTGTCTGCTCCAAGTGCAAAGGCAGGAGGCTGGCAGGGAAATGGCCACTCGCTGGTTTGGGGGAATGTTTAATTGCTGGTTTTCACAGCCAGTATGTAGCTCCTAAACTGATGGTGTGCTTCAGCTGTGAATTTGCCCAGAAGCACTGAGGTTGGTATATGTTTTAATAAAATCCCAAGCTATGTATACGCCCAGGGCATTCATCCACACATAAATATATCCATAGTGTACGCTCTTTTTACAGCAGAGGACGCTAGCTCAAGGCTGGAGGAAACCATTCATTTTCATGAGTTATAAGATCATATCTGGAAACACCTCTAACAAGCCAAGATCAGTGCAGCAGCTAAGCTGGTGCTGGTCCCCAGCGCAAGCTGTTTGCAAACATCAGTAATGATGTGAACGGGCTGCCGTTCAATGGGCTGATCAACATCAAACCATTGAAATTAAAGGCTGAGGAGAGGCAGAGCCATAAACATTTATTGCAACACTCTGCGTATCATCAGCTGCTGATTTGGAGGCAGTGGAAATGTGCAGCTGAAATAATCGGATTTATCAGAGACTGAGATGAACTGTCCTTGATGGATGGTTGTAGAAGNGTGTTGCCTTTATTAACACTAATCTCTCACAATTTTAGAGCCCACACCAGCCGTCAGACCCAACTGCAGCTGAATGAGAAAGCCAGCTTGAAGATGATGCACTGGAATGTCCTGGAGGACTGGAAATCAAAGTTGTGGTCTCTAAACACTGAGTGTGTAATTTGCTGGAAAGTTGACACCATTTCTGCTTTTTCTTGATGTGTTTTCCATTTGTTTGATCCCCTTTACATTTCTATCTCTGTTCTTCAGACAGAAAAAGCAAATCTAGGAATTTCTTCAGCTGCTCTCTCTTTTCTTCCCTATTTTTTCTGTTGCTGCAGTGACACAACTTCAATTCATTAATAATGACATGGACAATTTGCCTTTTAAACTAGAAGCACCTGCATCTCCTGCTACCCACCGAAGCAATGAATGCCTGCCTTTGGCGGGGGGACACACAGCTGCTGTGCTCCTCTCAAACAGCAGGTTAAGGCAGGAACCGATGGCACTCGGAGCTCAGTGCTGCTGCAATCGAATTGTCTCCTGTCACCTTGGAGCACTCTGTAATGCCTCTCCAGCTAATGGGCTGGGAGGAGGAGACTGCTGAGAAAAGCAGTGTGAGAAGAAAGCAGGAGGAAAATAATTTGATAGATTTTTTTTTTTTTTATTTCTTTTTACATTGATCTGAAAATTGAGGTTATGGATTGTTTTTTAAAAGGGAACCTCAGATAAATCTGTCTCTCCCTCTCTCTGCTAGAAGTGATCCCAAGGAAATATTTCCATGCAAAAGGCTCAGACTTACACATCATCCAAGGTGGTTTATGCACATCAAAGTACCTAGTATTTGAAGCAGGAGACAAACCCCATTTGACTTCAGATTTACAAATGGTTTAGCTTTAGCTGCATTGAACGTCTGCCGCAGGCCCTGTGGAGAACTGTCTTGTACCTCTGATGCCTAAACCTCTCCTGGGGACCCCTGGGCATGGCTAGATGCAGAAAGGCTGCTGCTGTGACAAACTGGCCCTAATTTGCCCTCTAAAGAGGGGAGGGGTAGCATTACAGCTTACACTTTGTCAACCCTCTATGGCACTGACAGTACAAACCCACCTGGACTGAGGCAAAAGGGAATGCAGTAACATCCCTGCCCCATCTGAGACATCCCTGACAGTCAAAAATTTAGTGCAACATTCATACCTCATTGGCCTCTTTTCTACCCCCTCGACACCAGCATCTCTGATAAAAAAAGCCTCCCCAGGAACCTCTACTGTATCTCATTTTTCTTGCTCAAATGGGTTGCAGAAGGGACTTGCTTTTGTTTCCACCAATACAAAGCCAAAAAAAAAATAACCAAGGCTACATCAGTATGGGACGTGGGTGGTTGGAGAAAAATGGGTTTCCTGCTGCTTTGTATGTCCTAAAGCCTATTAACTGGTACTCTGTCTCAACCACTTCTTGTTTTGCCTGACAGGTTAAGCCCACATTGGCTTGATGAGACATTAGCAGCAGAACTTCTCTTGTGCCAGCCTGCCATGATTCGCAGTCCTACAGTTCAGATGTCCAGTGATTAGCCACTGTTGAAGGCAGCATTTGAAGTCACTGCACCACATTCCCTCACTGAGACCTCGAAAGGACCCTGTAGCCCTCTGAAGATTGCTGTGAACTATGTAGAAACAAAATTGGTTTCTTTGAGATGAGGTTGGATGCAGCGAGTGACCAAGGCAGGATGGGGGTGCAGGGGCATCTAAGCAGAGATTTGCTGCCTGTTCTGCTGCTTTGGGAATTTGGCTTCTTGCTGCCCAAGTGCCTGCATGCACAGAGGTCCCTACAGCACCCGCTCCTCCCTGGGGCATCCCTGCTTCACAGACCTTCTCTCAGAAATGAAGCTGGTCATCCCACCTCTTTGTTAAGGTGAGAAGCAGCCCACAAGATACCCAAAAGGGCTGGGATGGGGTCTCAAAACCTTCCCTAACAGAACTGTTTTTTCCCCTCCTTCTTGTGCCTTAAGGAACCCTGTCTCAGCCTTTGCTCTTCCTCCTGAGTTGGTCTTGCCTCCTCCCAGCCTTGCAAGAGCTCTCTTCCCATCAGTGGTGAGAACTTCAGCCCTCATTCCTTCTTCTCGTCCAGAAGCAGGTTTCTTCTGCTGCACTTCCTAATAGAGATCGGATTGTGAGTGCACCTGAGCCTGCTTCCTCCTACCTGCCCTGACCCCTACTCGGACCCATGAGGAGGAAACATAAGAAACATGAAAGCTAACACTCCTACAAATGCAAGAAAAGGGACCTTTTCAGTGTGGCTTCATGTCTCAGGGGTTGCTCAGAAGCCATTTTCAGACATTCAAATGCACAATGAAATTTGCAGCTCTGCACCCTTTGAAAAGGAAAATCAATGCTCAGGCAACCTATCCAAAAATGAGGAGTCATCAGACTGGTGCGAGTGAAGGCGCAGGTGATGGAGGAGCGATGGGAGAGTCCCTCTGGGTGCACAATCCCTCACTGCGGCTGAATCGTTAACCCCTGAAACACATATATCAAACCCAGCTCAGGGATTATGCCTGTGGGCATACTCTGTTTGATACAGTAGGGCTCGCCTTAGCAGCAGCTTTTGGAAAGACCTTGCCAAGACTGGCCGACGGGAAGGAAGGGCTGCTGTATGTTTCTGTTTGCGTTGACACATTTGCCCCATTATTCATGGCTGGTGTGCATTTTGCTTCCACTTGGTTCTCAGCTTACTTTATAGCTGGGTTTTCATGCCTTCGAGGCAAGCAGCATTGAAATGGTGCCAGAGCAATAGTCTTTTGCCAAGAGCCAAGTGGGCATGCCCTGGGCTTTGGTTTTCATTGGCGATAGTCCCAGGAGAAGGTGTCTGTGGTCTTCCATTGTCTGTGCTGCCTTTCCTCTCCCCTGCCCAGCTCAATAATCACTTTTTAAATCTACTAGCTGTTTTTTTTTAAGTAGACATGACGGAAGAGTAGGAGTCTCAAATACAAGTGTTATGAAAGCAGGTGTCCGGGTCTTTTTCCTCCACCTTCTTGCAACGCCAACTGAAGGGAAAGGCTACGATGTATGAGCTCACCTTTAATTGGACATCAGATAATCTAGCTGGGAGAGAGCAATACCATATAAATCCATCCATCCAGGGCTAAAGAAAAGCTTCCAACGGTGCCTCTCACCATCCATAAGACATTCAGTGTCTCTGCCAGGAGTTGCAGGCTCTCCTCTGCCGCCAGATCAGCCGCGGCAGAATTCCCCGGGATGGCTCAGCACTGGGGAAAGGAGGACAGCCATGGGACGCTGCCCACAGCAGGAGTCACTGTTTCTTGATGGGTCCTTGCCCAGCCAAACAACACTGACTTGGGCTTTATTTTCCATTTATGCCCCCAGCAGAACTGAAGAAAACCCAACGCTCATCCTGCCCAGCATCCCGTCTCTGCCCATGCCTTTTGCTTTGCACAGTTGCCCTAGAAACAGAGCAGTGTGGGGCAGGGTACATTGGAAACAGCACTGCCTTGCCAGTAACGGGTCCTCAGAATCTTCTGCCCAAACTGTGGACTTATTTGCCTTCTCCTAAGACACTATGAGGTCTGAAGGCCAGGAAGAGAGTGGTGCTATGGGGTCTACCTCTGAAACGGTCTACCCAAACCCAGGCACAGGTCGGGTGAAGTCAGGCAAGAGTTTCTCCAGGGGGTTTTGGCTGCTGCTGGAACTGCTCAGCAGCGCAGGGGGACTAATCGAAAGACTTGCTTGCCTTTCCTCCTCAAAGGCACAACTCAGACGGTGCCTGCATCGCTTCTCCCCTGCAACGCAGTGCTGGGAAGGTGCTGCTGCTCTCCCAGCGACTGGCACAAGGAAGCAAACCGCCTGTCCTGCACATTTGATATAAAGCTTTCCACAAACACCAGCTAATGGGAATTCCTCAGTGGTGTCCCTGGGAGCTTCAATATTGGATGTCAAGGCAGCCTTTTGTCTTCTCAGCAGGCAGTCAGACCTGATGTGCTTAACCCTTTCCAGCCTGAACCAGAGGGTGAGGGACTGAGCATGGCAGGGTCTCAGATTGGTCTGGGGGTCCTTCTCTGGCTCTCTGCCGTGCTTGGCTGCTCCATGCCCTGGCCTCAGCTGCACAGTTCTTCTGCTCCTGCAAACTCAGTGCACGTACAGCTTCATTTTGTTGGCAAGGTGCCTTGGAGGATGGGGATCCAGGAGGATTGAATGTCTTGCAGCTTGGAGCTAGCAGGCACACGGGGCATGCTAAAGGGTTTTGTTTGTGCCCGGTGAGAGCAGCTGTAGGCAGGAGTGGGCGAGCAGGGAAGTTAGTTACAAAAAGAGAAATAAGGAAACAAAAGGCGCGTTGGGGCAGGGGGGTATGTTTGCATGGGGGAAGGCAGGAATTTCTTTTCTTTGCCCGAAAGTCTAAAGTGCCTTTCTTTAGAGCCTCGGTCGCTGCATGGGGCCTTGGTCAATAACATTCCTCCCTCGCCCTGCGGAAGGAGACGGGCCAAGCAAGACGTGGCTGAATGAAATTCCTCTCACCTCACCCCGTAAACATCCCGAGAGTCTGGCCCCATTATGGCTGGGTACAAAAGTCTGGGTCCGAGGCCGAACAAAAGGATGGGGAAGAAAGTGCAGGTTGCCAGGGCAACGCTGTCCAGGCCGCCTGGTTTTATCAGCAAGGGGCCTGGGTTTTCTGCCTGAGTTACAGGAATCTGAGGTAATTTATTTCCACCACAAGACAGAGGCTTTAGAGGGCAGGCGCGGTGAGGCTCCAGCTTCGCTTTTGGTGTTCGCAGCAGGGCAGGTGAGGTGGGAGCAACCGGCACGGTCTCCAGGGAAGCCGGGTACCCAGACAGCCGACAGCATCCCAGGCGGTGCAGGGAGCAAAGCAGTGCCCAGGGCATCTCCTGCAAAGGTTAACACAGAGTGGTGACTCTCTGGTGGGTCCATCCCACCAGCCCATTACTGGACGTGGGCTCTGTCCCAGCCGCCTCTACAACATGTGGAGTCCCTCATCTCTCTGTTCACCAAGTCTGTTCAGCTCTGTTCACCGAGGATGAATTTACCCCTTTCTTCCTGCGTGGGGATCCCAGTGCCCCAGCAGGTTGGATTAAATTGGGGAAAGCTGTTTTTCAGCGGCCTGACAGAAAGGGTTTTACAATTTAATCAGGACACACTTTGAAGGCTGGTGACTCCCAGGTCTAGCACTGTCCCCACTAGAGAGGATCTGGTCCATACCCAGAGAGCATCAAAGTTGCCTCTGACAGGCCTGGATTGAAGTGGGAATATCTGGGACCCAACGCCTGAGGGTCAGAAGAAGCGGGACTACTAGGTCCCCTGGCATGGCATTTAGCAAAGCTAATATAAGACCTTAAAGCTCCCTGAGCCCCTAACTGAGGACTGGATCTAGGACACGTTGGCCTCATGTTGACAAGGAAGAGTTCAGCTATGGGAAATCCAGTTCCAACTGGATCAATGTCCTCCCTACCAGTTTTGGTGACAAGAGAGATGGTACTCTAGAGACCTGGAAGCAGTAAGGATAACATGGCAAGGCAAGCTGAGATCAATCTTACAAAGGGTGTTACAACACAGGGGAAAATACCATTCAGGCATCAGTTCAACATAGTAGGTCTATTGGATGGCAAAGATGTTTGTGATTTGGCCCCCAACCAGTCTGAAGGAGATGATAGTGCTGGTTGTAGGGTCAACATGCAAGATAGAGAATGACTTTATAAAGACTGAATGGTGTGACAAAATAAAAGACAATAGACAGATACGTTGATGTGCTGCAGCCAGAGCAAGCAGGTATTTGTGGTTTCCAAACGAACTAATGATGTGCCAAACTGCAGGCCTGATGGCAAGGCAAGTTTTCCAGAGGCAGAACCTCTCACAGAAGAGAAAGAACAACACTGAAGATTGTGAACATAATACCCATTCTTCCTTTGTTTTATTTTTTTACTGGAGGGTTTGGGGAGTTTGTAGGATGGGTCAGTAGCATGCAAAAACCTGGAACAAAACTTGCAGAGCAGCATGGTTAAACGGCTGGAGGAAAACCAGCTCAGCATGCCATGGAAAGCATTCGTCCGAGACAGCCTGCTCATCTCAATTTATCTAGACAAATTTCTAGACAAATGCAGCAAGCTGTGCTCAGTGGAGTAACAGGGAAATTACTAATTAAACTGAAGATGATGGGATTAGTGGAAGAAATAGAAGTTGGGTACAGAAGCTGTACCTCTGGACAGAGGCACTAGCAGGCTAGACAGAGTTCACCACTGGAGTTTCTCTGGAATCGATCCTGGGATCGATCTTTTTTATTCTCTCCATGAATGATGTTGTCATAAGAAGTGGAAGCACTTAGGTTAAGCCAGCTGATGACGCAGAAGAGGGAGGCATTGTGAATGCAGAGGAGACAGGAGATCAAACAGAAAGCGGCAGACAACCTTGAGCATGGAGACATAGGAACAAGTTGAAATTCAACAGCATGAAATGCAAGACTAATCACAGGGTTGGGGTTTTTTTGTGCTAGACAGCAAGTGTGTCAGCTGGACATGACTGAGGAGGAGGTGAACTTAGTTGTAGCAGTCATGGGTGATTATGAACTACCAATGAGCTAAAGGCACAAAATGGCGAACGAGACCTGAGGGGCTTGGGATATTGCCAGTAGAAGCAGAAAATTATTAATAGCATTTGCAAAGTACTGACAAGACCTCATCTAGCATCGGGTAGGAGTCCTGGGCAGGTAGGCTGAATTCATGCCAGAAGCAGTAAAGAAAAATTCTCCAAGTATGATCAAGAGACTGGAGATCCTATTTCACAAGTGAAAAAAAGCTGGAAGGAGTTACCTTCTCCATTGGTTCACACGCCAGGGTGGTGGAAATAGCACATGGGAAGAAGAAAAGCTGTATAAAATAATGGGTGATGGCACAAGAATGAGTGATATACAAGCACACCAGAAAAACTCAGTAGTTAGAAAGCAAAGATTTTGACAGCCCCAAAGACCCTGTGTCCCTGTGGCTCCAGCCCACCTGAAGCCACCTGTGCTCTTGCCTTCTGCAGGATCTCTTTTGCAGAGTGACCACTTGCACCCTGCTCCTTCCCCCTCCCTGCCTTCGTGTCTGGAAACCGATCCCCACTTCAGCTTTAAAGAGGGAAAAAGAAAAGGAAAGCCAGTAGACTGGCCCTTTTGTACAGCAAAGCAGATTAGGGGCCTCCCAGGGACTTGCAGCTTGTGTTCAGAAGAGGGAAGGGCTGGGAGGGAGGGAAGGAGGTGGGGAGGGAGGGGAGGCTCAGCTCTCATCCACAGTCGGTGAAATTCAGACCTGCCTTTGGTCTGCTCCTTGCAAACTCTTTTTTGTCCACCTTCCTTCCCTTTCCCCCCGCCCCCGCTTGACACTGTGGATCAGCATTTTGGGGACTAGGATCTTTTCAGTTCCTGCAACAGGTTTAATTCCTGAAACGTGTGTCATGTTCCCCTGCTCCCATGCTGAATCAGGAAAGTATTTGCCCAAACAAAAGCCAAATCCCCCTCCTACTGGCAATCAGGAAAAGGGGTCCCTGCAGTGGTCTCTGGTCTGATGACAAAAGGTACCTTGGACAATAGACAAGCAGGTTAGTGCTGCCATGGATTATAGAAACAGCTGTGGACAGCAGGGATTAGCCACCACCTGTGTGATGAAGGCTACGTGTCTCCAGTCCCAGGGCCAGGAGGACACATGCCAGATGCTTTGTGCTACCTGTCTGCCCAAGCTTGACCCTCAAGGTGTTTTCTTTATATTCAGCTCACCCCCCCAAATGCAAAGTGCATAGGCTAGGATGAGCCAGACTTGCCTAGACACAGGTTTGCACAATCTCAGTCTCTCTTCATTTGAAATGACCGATATCCTTTTTGGTTCTGGGCTGTAGCAAATGACTTGGCACTGGTGAGCATGCTAAGGAAGTGCAATGCCTGGTACAGTGCTAGCACAGACCCCTCCGCTGCCACCTGGGCACAGAGCTGCTCTTTGTGCAGCAGCTTGGTTAAGCAACTCCTTCCTGGTGTGTGCTTCATTTTCCAGGTGTCTGCCGTGTGGGGCAGCTGGCTTTTAGAAAGACTCCTGTCCTGAAGGGAAGCAGCTACACCTTTCTAAGTGCTGTGTAACATCCCACCTGAGGTGTGTCCATGCGGCACCCCAGAAATCCCATCCCTTTAGCCCTTCTGGGCTCAAGTTTTGTCCTCCGTAAGACAGCCATAATGCAGACCCATCCCCTGGCATGGGAGTTGCAAAGCTAAAATCATTAACAGTTTCTAAACATTCAGCTATTTTAGCGAACTCAATTGAAAAGCTTTTTAGGAGACTAATAATCTTACCTTCCCAGCAGAGATTGAATAATGTGCAGTAAATCCTGCCTAAGGCTTTATGCACTGAAAAACATGGTGAAAACAAAGTATTGCAAGACTTCTTGCTAACCATGTAATGTTTGTCCTGCGTGCAGGATGAACCGGCATCCTCTGGGAAATAGCTCAACTGAGTAATTAACATTAAAATTAAAAAATCTGTGCAATAAAAAGAATTAAAGTCTGTGCAAATGACTTTGACCTAGCATTTCTCATGCTGCAACCAGACTGGTCTTTGGGCAATTTGCATGTGTAAATTCATGCATGTTTTGTTATGTCATAGTACCTATAGAGTCCTTTTTGCCAAAGAGTTTTTTTATTTTGGCCAAATTTGGGTGTATTTCACAGGGATGGCAAGAACTGGGAAGAACAAGAACTTCTGTTTAAACATTAAATAAAAAACTTTACCATAAGGGTGATCAAACACTGGAGTTGGCTTCCCAGAGAGGTTGTGGGGTCTCCATCCTTGGAGATACTCAAAAGCTGATGAGATGCGGTCCCGAACAACCTGCTCGAGCTGGCTCTGCTTTGAGCCAGGCAGTGGGACTACATGGTCTCCAGAGGTTCCTGCCAACCTCAACTATTCTATGATTTTTAAGTAGCTGTAGAAGGTGACAGAGTAAATATATACATATTCTTCCCCAAAACTTAAGTAGATGCCCTATAGAGAAAACTCAGTGAAAACAATTAAGTTGGGCAAAATTCTAAGCAGCTGAAAAATTGGTCTTATAGTGAGAAATGTTGAGCATCCCTAACTGATACTTCCGATCCTGCTGACAATGGGTTTGTCTCTTCTCTTTTAATTATCTTCTGTAAACTCTAAGGCTACTTTAGATGTTTGGAGCTCCTATCTACTATAATAAGATAGGCACAGCAACAGAAGCTTGAATTTTGACAGGGGTTGTGAAGAAACTAGTTTTTCCAATTCTTTTTCAGAATATCTTAATTGGGTTTATTCATCATGTTGGGTCAGACTGAAAACTCACCTCCCTTAGCACTGTTCCTGCTGGCAGCCACGGGTGGGTGCTTGGGGGAGAGATGGTGCGTGACCCTTCCCTCAAGTCTCCTGACAACCAGCAGTTTAGGATGTCAGCGGGTTGGGAGAAGATGGTTTAACCTCTAATCTTCAGGACATGAGTTTTGCCTTGGGAACTGACCATCCAGATGCAACGGCACTCAGCCTGTGATCCCTTGTGAGCGGAGGGCAAAGTGACACCCTGCAAGCCACAGAACATGAAAAGCCTCCTCTTTTTGCTTCTTCCATTCAGTTAAGAGAAAAAGACAGTGGTGGTGGCATGACTTATGGCACTTGTGGCTTTTTCCTTTTGCTGACAATAACAAGGGGCATCATCAGTTTGCAGGCAACTGATTTTGTGCCTTTCCAAGCGCCTCTGGCAGTGGGGTTTCTCACTGAGGACCCTGGTTTTTTCCCTTCCCTTCCATTCCCTTCCCTTTGTAAGCATTATGCTTTCACCCAAATTGCACAGACTCCACTCACCTGATTGCAGGTTTTTTGCTGTCCCTTGGCTTTGATTTTCAGATCCTCACAGTTCTTTTTTGAAATATCAGCCAATATGGGCTCTCCTCATGAAAACCCCCAAATGGGGTAGATCTGCAAGGGCAGCAACACAAAGTGAGGATGACAGAGATTAAAGAACTGGGCTAGTGAGGTTGGCAGAAGAAGACACAGTGGTAAGGTATAGCCTCACATAAGGGCATGTACGCTTGGTGTTTCTCATAGCCTGGAGTGATTAGACTAAAGGAGAAAGACAATGAACTTGGATCAGCACACAGCTTTGACAGGCCTTCATACCCACAAACCCTAAAAAGCTACTCAAAAGAGATTTGGCTGAACTCAACCGAGTCCTTATCTCGGGTCATGGTGCTACTGCAGCAGGACCTAAGGAAAGAGACACCCATGATGCTGCTAAACGCCACAGCATATTCCCTGCTAAAATCAGGGCTATCTCACTGCTAAGCCTGTGGCTTCTGAAGAGGAATAAAGGTAAAATACTGGCCTTTACCAGGCAAAGCTGAATAAAGCTGAGTATTTCCAGGAACAAGAGAAATTAAATTCTCCAGACTGCATTGTAGAAGTGGTGGTCCCCAATGTTCTCTGGCCCAAAACCATGTAGAAATGTAGATATGCTTCTTTTAGCCATAGAGACTTGACTTTAGAACCAGCATGATGGGCTTTTTTTCCTGGACCTATACTTTTTGTCTTTAAAATGTGAAATTCCAGAAGAGAAGGAGAGCTTATAGGTTTCTAGGAACAGCAAGGATCAACTGTTTCCTAATGGAAGGCAAGCCACGAGCCAAAGGTGACCCCGGTACAGGCCTTGCCCTTACCAGTCAGGGCACAGTCCCACAGCATCTGAACCTGGCAGGCAGAGCCAAGTGGTGGTAACAAGGGCCACAGACAGTCCCAGACAAGGTAAAATGATGAACCAGCTCCAGGGTCCATCCACGGAGTCCTGTTAGGAGCACAAGGGCCAGAGACAGAACTGGCAACAAGGCTACAATATGGGTCTAAAGTCCATCCAGGAGGCAGGGCCAGAGATGGGGCTGGAGATGGATACACCTATAACACAGCTCAGGCAAGGTCTGAGTTTAAATGGTGCTCCTGGAGCAGAGTGTGGGGGGGACACCCTAGGTGATGTTGGTCAGGGCCACTAACGCCTATTAATGCCCTCAGGGCCATGACAATATGAGCTTCACAGCCTCACTGGAAGCAATAGAAATACCTTAAACCCCTACAAAATCCAACAGGTAGATCCTGCTCATGCGTCTGCTAATAACCACTTAAATTTTTCCTGGTGCCCTCTTGTGTATCACCTGCATCTTGGGAAGGGGGGGAACTGGAGCCAGGAATCAGAGTGTTCAGAACAGCCCCAGGGACGCAGCAAACATACCAGACGTGTCCAACATGAAATGGGATCTAACAGGGAAGAGGAGAGGGAAGGTGGAGGGGGATCCATTATTCATGAGGGCAACAGTAGTACAACACAACCTCCACAGACCCATGCAGCGTCGGATAAGGTTACTGCAGAAACAAGGGTTGGTAATGGCATGCCAAAGCTATGCTTCTTGAGGGCAGAAAGCAGAGAGGCACTGAGTCATTCCCGTCCCTTCCTTTCTCTTCCCAGCAGGTAACACTCTCCTGGGGTATATGACAGCAGAAATAAGGTTCCTTGGAAAGCTCTACCTGTGGTCCTTTGAGGAAGATTTGGGAAGTTAGAAGCCCATACAGCACAGGAAGAGGGAGAAGCAGCTCCCCAGAGAGGCAGCAGAGAAGTGAGATCAGCAGAGAAGCAAAGAAAGCGTGAACACCAATTAGATGGCCACAGGCGTCTGGTCAGCCAGCTCCAGAGGATGGGGGCCAAGAACTTTGGTGCAGGCTCCTGGATGGATGTTTCAGAGCTTCCTGTCTCCCTGTGCATGTTACCTGCTTCCCTTCTCTGCCTCTCACCAAGGCTGATCCTGATTTCCTCGGGAAACCTATCAGGGCTTGGCACTTGTCTCAAATTACAGCATGTGTTTGCTATGGCTCTGCTGTTTCTTACAAAACAATGATTTCTACTACATCGCCTAGAGGTCCTTCTTTTTCTTAGGTTTGCTGCTTTCTCTCTTTCTTCTCTTTGCAACCAGAGACACTGGCTCCTGTTTGGCAGGCTGGCTGCAGGACACCTCTTACATCTGATGGGTGAGCAGGTAGCTGTGTAATGCCGACTGTTACAACATGGAGGGATCCATCCCAGCAGCTGTCCCAGGGAATTAAACATCCCCGGACATTTGGGCAGGTGACCAGCCTCTGGCTTTGCGCCACTTGGATTGGGAACATCCTGAGAACGTCCCAGAGTATTTACTACAAAGAGGGGAAGCCACCAGCTCATGAGAAGATGGAGGTTAAACAGAGCTAGATTGATTTGCAGAGAAAGGGTTGTAGCCTTTATAGCTCGTTTCCCCTGGAGTGGTGTCACCTGCAGTGGTTTCTTTACCAAGGCTACTTAAATTGTGCATGACAAGCTAGAGCTGGCCTCTCTTTCCTGCAGTAAATGGTGGCTATTATCTGTGTCACTGTAGCTGCTAGAACTTGATCGGGTCTGTGGGGCAAGGAGAGGGATTGCTTCCTGGGCACTTGGTGGTATGTATATGTAACACAGGTGTTGGCTAGGACAAACATTGAGGCATTTTGCTCAAACTGGTATGTTCCTGCTCACATTTTGGGCCTGATGTGTAGGGGAGAGGCAATGGGGCAGAGGATTATCTATTAAAAACATGTGTTGAATGTGAATATGGACTATCATCCAGGGGAAAAAAATCCACCACTCAGTACAATGCTTTTACTTTGCCTTGAACAGAATCAGACCTGAAATCGTGCAGGTGGTAGAAAATGAAGTGTTTCCTACCCTGGGCAGCTTGTGCAAGGCAGAAATATGTGCAGGCATGCAAAGTGAAGATGATTTCTCAACTTAGCAGGTGAGGAGGCAGCAGCAGTTGTAAACTCACGCTAGCAGTGTGGTGGCCACTTTGATGGACTAGAGTGCAAGCTGAATCAGGCCCTTGTGCAAAAAGAGCTCTTACTCAGCTGAGGAAGGCTTTGCAGGATCAGACCCTGTTGGTGCTGTAGGAGGTGCTAATGCTAAATCAGTGCATGTTACTGTCAGGCTGTGCCCAGAGGGATGTATGGCTTGAGCATGCTGGCTTGGATCATGTCCCATGTATAGTATTGAGGCTGCCAGGCACTGCAGCCAGGAACACTTAGTGCTCACCTGGAATATGTTGCATGATATATTTAGAAACAGCTCCCCCCTACCACCCCTTTTTTTTTTTCATTGTTTTTAATTACATTCAGCTTTTCTGATATTCCTGCCAGTGGTTGGACGCATGGTTTTGCCAAAAAAAAGCCACCACCCAGCAGTGTGTGGGCCCTGTGTCTGCCTGTGAGCCAGGTCCCATCTGGCTGTAATTACTAGCTTCACATCAGCAGAAGAGTGTAATATTTAAACACAAATGTTCGATGTTTGCATAGCAAACCTCAGGATGGAAAGCTCTTGATAATCAGCCTGCAGGAGAGGAGGTGGGCCTGCTGCAGGTGAGCACTGAGGTGTATGGGTTGTAGCAAGACTTTGTGGGTTTCATGGGGATAGAGGGAAGAGCAATACTGAGTCCAGGAGCCCGGGAGGCCTTCATGCCTCACTCCAGGCAGAAGCTCCACACAGCCTTGTAATCCTCATTTTTTGCTTAGACAGAGAGGAGCTACAGGCAGAGGAGCTCCAACCACAGTCTACAAGCCATGCAGAGTGGTGCAGTACAAGACAGCTGACCCTGGCAGGGGTCTCCTGTGTCCTCCCATTCAAACTTGTGAGGTGGTCATCCAAACTTGCAAGATGGTAGAAGAGCTACTGAAATCAGCACAGGCTCCTTGCCCAGAGCAGTAGCCAGCAGGATGGATAACATCTGGTGGATCTCAGCAGCTCAGTGACCAGCTATCCCCAGAGAGGAGTGCAGGCTCTGGCATGTTCCTTGAGTACCCAAGCTCACAGAAACACAGACAGTGTATTGCACTGGCCCCTAAAAAGTAAGATTAGGAGCTACTCAGATTGTAGCTGCTACAGGGTGGACCTTATCTCTGCCAGAGAAGGTGGCTGATGGTGAGCCCCAGCCTTCCTCTACCCACATTGGACCCAGTTTGATCTCTCTTGTTTATGAGACTTTGCTTCCCTGCCCTTCCCTGCTGATCCTTTGGGAAAGGAAAACAACAAGCTAGCACTTCACCTTGTTCCAAGTGGGATGACAAGTAAGAAAAGAGCTTTATTGGTTCCCAGGCACCCCTGGAAGGTGACAGAGAAACATGTGCTGTCTGCAGCATCCTCCTTTTAGCATTAAGATCCAAGGATGACCTGGCACACCCAGCCAAACAACAGTCCTGGGGCTGCTGGTCCATGTGTCACCTCCTGCAGGGTAAACAGCACCCTCGGTTTGCTTTCCTGATGGGGAAGAAAAGGCATGCCTGGAGATGGCTTTCATTCATTATGCCATCGTGTGGCTAGTGGCTGTCTCTTCCTGAGCTTGTCCAGCCACGGCTCAACCTGTCGCAACTTGTCATTTTATATCAGCAGGAGGCTAGAGCAGATATAGGATAAAAAAATGCCTTCTCACTGTCTCAGGGGGTTTTGGGGCCCCTTCTCTGCAGCTTGCGCACCCAAGGCGAGCCAGCCCTGCTGTCGTCATTGCCTCCGAGAAGCATTGCTCATCTCGACAAACTTTAAAGCCGCATCCTGACAGACCAAAATAAATCAATCAATAAATAAATCGTCCGTCTCGTCTACTGGATTCTGCAGTTTATTTCCTTGGTGCTGATGAAAAATAGTTGGATGCTTAGTAGCTTCATGAGACTAATTATGATAAATGGCCCCATCGCTGCTAATATCCGGCCATTAATTCCCAGATGGAGCTGCAGAAAATGTCAGGAATGGAAATGTCAGCTCTCTAAAAGGACCTGGCAGGTATTGAAGTGGGGATTGGCGCGTCAGCAGAGGAGGGAGCAGGAGGAGAGCTGGGAATTAGCAGGATGACGATACACATTTGGAAGCTGTAATTCTTCTGACTTGATTGCCCAGTTTCATGTCTCTCAAGCAATGCCGTGACCATGGCTTCCTTCAGATGTTGCCTACTCTGAGCTCTGCTCCTGGCATGAGGCAAAAGATTTGGCACTCACTAAGTGGGTGACCCGTCCTTTGGGCAGAAGAAGCTCAACCTTAAGCTTCAGGAATCTCCTCCCTGCTGAGATCCCCAGAAATGTCACCCTGCTTTGCAGGATGGACACACTAGTAATTCCCCTTAAACCAAGTGTGGGGCAGGCAGGCTGACTTGCAACAAAAGGTGACACCCAAACTCAGTTTCCCTTCTCCTCTGGGTTTCATATTTGTATTCACATTCATATTTACATTGCTACAATAATCAGTTGCATACAAAAATCAGATGGAAAACAGCAAAAAACACTTGAGTTTTTTTGCTTTCCACCAATAGTTTTTAATGGTTTCTCTGTGTTTGAGAGGGCTTTTTACAGGGAATATTCACTGCTAAGTGAGAAGGTACTTCAACAGTAGATGAACCAGCCAGATAAATTATATGAATGCCCAGATACTGACAGCACTGTGTTACTGATGGCAGGAAGTCAGGCTGACACCTGGTGCAGTAAATCAGTGGATGAACAAGTGTCAAGAAGGTATGTTTTGAAGCCATTCTAAATCAAAAAATGTTGAGTTGTTCTCTTGTGCGGAGAGACACCGCTCTGACACATTGGCATGCTTGAACCTCTGCTTCTGGTGGTGTTACACTTCTTCCAAAGCCTGGTGCAAAGAAATGCATTGGTTTTGCTGCTCTGTTCAGCCCACCGGCACAGGCTCTGCTCTGTACAGCTTCTGAAATGGTGCTGTTCAGGTGAGGATCTATCCCAGTTTTTGGCACATGCTTTCTAGTGGAAAAAATCTGAACAGGTTGGGGGATTCCTTGATCAAATGCCAGTTGGTTGAAAGAAAGGCTTTTCACAGGAATCTGTTACTGTCTGTCAGCAAAGGATGGAATTTTTGCTCAAAACCAGATGATTTCGATGTTTACCTGCTGCGAAGAGATATAACATTGAGCCTGATGGGTCTGGTCTAGACCATAGATTTGAACCAGAGCTCCCCACTCCCCCCAGCAAGTGCCCTTATGGTAGGGAGCCAAGATGTCTCCGTCTCTCTCATGAAAAGCTTGATGTTCCTCTGGAAAGTTCAGGGAAAATTTCCAGCCTTTCTAAAAGCAGACAAGTCATTTCTCCTGATCCATTAAAAAAAAGTGTCCCCCTCAACTCTGTTGAGCATTCAAAATTAATTGGCTGAGGACCTTGATCCCTGTATGTTGTCTGGGAATGCCTGAGTTGTAAGACTGCTAGTAGCTCTTCAGAAATGGCTTGCAGTTCTTTAGGATCGTTTTCACCGGGGGCGGGTGATAAATTTCCTAGAAGAGAGCAGGCTCTATCTATAGCCTCCTGAGTGCTGTGTTTTGCATGCTTGAAGAGTGTTTATATGTGTATCTCTGAAATTTCTGAAGAGTGCCAGGAAATGTCACCTCTCAGGCTACATCCTCCCAAGTACAGACCAGGCATATTGGCTTCCTCGTGAGGCAGGCCCTGGTACTCTTACCTGGGATGACTTGTGTCCCAGCTGTCAACAGCCCCCTCTCAGCAAGAGCGAGGGTACATCCACCTACCTTTATGCTCCTGGGTGCCAGTGGTTAGACTGATAGCTCCATTTTGATGCTTTCACCTAGAAAGATGGTGAAGTGCCTGCACCATATTTGCTGGGGGAGCTACAGAGCTCCAGGCCTCCTGTGCATGTCCTGACAAATGACCTGTCAGCATGTCATCTCAGCCTGTATGAAATCTCTCCATTTATCTGGCTGGTGCTTCTGAGGAATTTAAGGGTCTAACCCCAGGGGATTTGGGAGCCAGAGGGTAGGATTATCAGGAGCACCTCTGTCACTAACCCTCTCTGAAATCAAAGTCCCTATAAAGTACATATAGGCCCTTCTTGGAAAAATCTCCCAGCTGAATGGGGGCTGGCAGGCTTTTTCTACCTGCAGCTCTATGGAGAAGACTGCAGCATTGCATTTGAGACAGTGCTGGCCAATTCAGCTGAACCAGTTGTGTAAAAAATGCCTACTGCAAGCTTCTCTGCCCACCACTGCTGAGATCTCATCACTGAGGCTTGCTTAGCTTCTCCATTACCACCATTCCCTGCCTGCTCAGGCTTGGCCCTTGTAATCCTCACTGTCATCTTCCTACTTCTGGCCAGCCCCATGCTTTCTGCGCACCTTTCTTGGAGAAGCAACCTCTGGCTGCAAATTCTTTGGGAAAGCCTTCTGGCTGGGTTGATGGTGTGATCCCAAATGTGAAAGAACGTACCCTGGGGAGATGATTTGCTGCAGCACAGTGGTGGAGATGAGGGAGAAAGTTAACCAACAAAAATGTCACTCTGTCAGGACCAAAGTCTCATTCATTTTTTGAGGCTGCTGTGAAAACTGTGGTTGGAAAGCACAGAACTTGCAGCTGGCTGCTACGAACTGCTCCGCTGGTTCCAGCCTGCCTGAATTCAAGGTAACAGCCTTGTGTTGAGAGAGCTGTTGAATGTAGCAGGAATATAAGGTGAATCTGGCTTGATATCACCTTGCCAGAATCAAACTGCCTCTTCAGGAGAAGGGCACAGGCAACATGAAGCCAGACCTTGTCCTGACTCTCCCTGCTTTATGATTTTCTCATGGGTTCTGTCAAAGGTACTGTTAGCATTGTCAGTATGTGGTGTTTTACTCTAGATTAATGCTGTATCTTGTGTGTGGAACACATGTAGGTGTGGAGACAGAGAAATCTAGGGCCTTATTCTCCAGTGGCCTTGTGCTTTGAGGATCATTTACACCTTCAGCAAAATGTGTGTAGGGTGGGTATGGAAACACTGCTAAATCTGAAGGGGCCTGTCACCTACGTCAGGTAGGTGCAAGTGATGAAACAAAACAACCAGCACATCATTTCTGAGGTCCACAGACGTTGGGATTTTTTATATTTTATTATTCCTCCCATAACAAGAGGAAGGCCATCCTCTGTAGAAGTGGGCTTTGATGTGATGTGGTGTCCTAGCAATGGTGTTTCCTTAGCTATTGGTTTGGAATAGATGCATGAGAACTGAAGAAGTGAAAGTGGAGGGGAGGAAAGGTGGCTCCAATAGCTCATGGACAATATAAGAGAGAAGCTGGGCTCTTCAGCCAGAAAAGAGCCTCAGAGGCAGAATGAACCATTACCACATTTCACCTATTTCCCCTTCCCAGTGCCAGTTCACATCGTAACAGCTACTGAAACTGGTTTGATTCTCATGTCTGGTAACTGGGTGAGTTGAGAGCTCTCTCCCTCACTGTGGGTCCAGACCCTGCTAATCCCTGCTCATGCTTTCACCACGCCAGTGGTCTGGCTGTTTGGATGGGGAGAGCAGTGTTTTTCTTCTCCCTAAACAGTCTTGCACTAGGCAAAATCCTGGGTAAGTCACTGTCAGCCTGTTTCAGCAGGGAGTTGGGAACCTCTTCTTAGAGAACTATTTTCTTGGGAACTCGGCATCACTTGTAAGTACGGGCAGATCTGTGGCCTCAAAAGAGCGCACAGCAGAAAAGGAGCAGGAAGAACAACTGTCAGAAGAAAGACAACGCTAAACTTCTTAGCCCAGCTGGGGACAGCATCTCAGCTCAGACTGATACGAGAAGGAGAAAGCATAGAGATGCTCAGCTGTGCCAACTGCCACCACTGACACTTTGAACCTGCCTTTTGCAAGTGGTTATGTCTCACACTCCCCTGCCTGGACATCCTGGGCTAAAGGAGCACCTGTGGAAGCAGGACACGGTGTCGGTGCACCCTGCTGCAACCCCTGGGAGCGAGTCTCCAGGGAACCAGAAAGCCCTTCTGAAGGCAGGTCAGGAAATGAATCAGTCATGAGAGCAATGGATGGAGAGCGGGGTGGCTCACACACCTGTCTGCTTTCTGTTCTGGCCTGGTGGGTTTGTGAAGGCCCAGCCAGTCGAAACAGCTCAGCTTTCATCTCCTGACTCACTGAAGCATTTTGTGTTGAACTTTGAAAGCCCAGTCAAAAATGAAGCACAGCTAACCGCAGGGACAGCAAGACCTGCTGTGAATCCCAACCCACTGCAGAGGAGATGTGAAATGGATGGGTATTTTTCCCATGCAAAGGGTGAAGGGGCTCCACCATTGCTTCCTCCCAGCCAGAGGAACCATCTGGGATGCAACTCCAGGAAACTCCAGCAAGAGCTGTAATTATATCAAACCTAATTGAGGCAAACCAGCACGCACTCCTTTCTTAAGGAAGGCGATGAGGCCAGTGCTGTGACAGGGAATCTATGCATGGGAATTCCTCCAGCAGCTGCTGCTTTGAGCAGGGCCAGGTGCAGTCCAATGTAGGGTGTGAATCTGCACAGAGACCTCCCTGCTTTGCAGGGCTGATCTGGAGAACACCTTGGCAGGAGCTGTGCATTGCTGGGAGGGAGCTTTCTTATCTGGAGAAGTATGTGTTTCTTCCCTGAGGCTGTGCCCGCCACAGCCTCCACCTCTCTCTCTGCCCAAACTTCACATTCCCTTGCTTGCAAATTTTTGGATGGCAGAAGTGCCTCTTCCACTCTTGACTCCCAGGCCCTTTGCACCCAGTGCCAACCTGGCTGCTGTAGCCAGTGCCAGGGCTAGGGAGGGAGGTGGTGCTCATCGCCTGGGCTCTGCTGCCTCCCCGTGGCATGCCCCCCCATCCTGGTGCCACCCTGCCTGACCCTCTGCCCTGTGCAAGGCCACACAAGTGTCCCTCAGGCCAGCCGGCTGGCTGTTTTGGCCTCAGGAAGCCCTGCAGAGCTCTGCTCCTCTGGCCCTGCTTTCTAGGACTTGTACCTCTCCCGTGTGCAGAGCTGTGCAGCAGCAGGACTTGCTCTCAGCTCTCTGCCTGCCCAGACAGGGCCAGCAAGCGTGGGGGGGCAAAGGGGCTATGAAGCAGCCCCTGCCCATCTGTCTGCCCATGGCTCCCCTCCTGCAGGAGCTTCCACTCTGATCTTCTGCTTCATCCTTTCCTCCTCCTCTGCCCTTTGCCCTCCCTCACACTACATCTCTTACTTTTACAGCTTTTTTTTCTCTTTAAATCCTTTCCTCTCTGCTTCTTCTACCTCCTCCCTCTCCCCCCAGATAATCTGAACCTGTTCTTCCTCACTCCCCACAGGGCTGGCGCTGCTCGTCCCTTCCCCACCATCCCCTCCCTGAGGGACCAGCTTGATAGGGCCCTCCCAACAGGACCCAGTGCCAGCTTTCCCTCTGTAGGGCATGTTGTGTTCTCCAGGATTGTAGCACATGGTGATAGTCACCTGTCCCCACCTGACATGACCCCCTAGGTGTGACCGCTTAAGACTTCCATGGATAGATAAGCTCAGCTGTAGACAAGCTATCATGCAGCTCTACGTCCCACAACCTGCCTGCCTACAATGGTTTTGGAGCTGAGATGAAGGAGGGATCTGCTGGACCTTCCTGGACATTGAGGTGCTGGAGCATGTCCAGAGAACGGCAACAAAGCTGGTGAGGGGCCTGGAGCACAAGTCTTATGAGGAACGGCTGAAGGAACTGGGGTTGTTTAGTCTGGAGTCTCCAGCTTATCGCTGTCTACAACCACCTGAAAGGAGGTTGTAGTGAGGTGGGTACTGGTCTCTTCTATCAAGTAACTAGTGATAGGACAAGAGGAAATGGCCTCAAGTTGCGCCAGGGGAGGTTTAGGTTGGATATTAGAAAAAAATTCTTTACTGAAAGGGTTGTCAGACATTGGAACAGGCTGCCCAGGGAAGTGGTGGTGTCACCATCCCTCGTGGTGTTCAAAAAATGCGTAGACAAGGCACTTCAGGATATAGTTTAGTGGGCACGGTGGTGTTGGGTTGACAGTTGGACTTGATGATCTTAAAGGGCTTTTCCAACCTAAACGAGTCAATGATTCTATGACAGCTGCCAGTGGGGTTGGAAGCCAGCTGGCATGGAAGGTGGCACTGGAGCAGCAGGTACCCAGCCCTTCACCTCCTTTGTGTGGGGACTGGGGGCTGTCCCCAGAGACACTTGTTAGTGGAGGCTGGCTCCTCAGTGGGACAGCCAAGCACCCGCACCCTGGGGCCAGCAGCCCTGGAAGGCAAAGGCTGGCAGTGGCTTTTATGGTGGTGGTGGCTTGGTGGCAGTGGCTCTGCAACTGTGGCAGTGGCCTCTGGTGGTGGCTCTATGGCAGTGGTGGCTCTGTGGCAGCCCTCTGGTGCCCTGGGGCAATGGTGGCGGCCTGGCGATGACTCTGTGGTGGCAGTGGGGGCTCTGAGGTAGCAGTGGGGGCTCTGAGGAGGCTCAGTGGTGGCGGCTCTCAGGTGGCACTGGGGGCTTTGTGGTCTCCCTGTGGTGGCAGCTCCGAGATGGCAGTGGGGACTCTGTGGCGGTGTCTCTGAGGTGGCACAGGGGACTCTGGCGGTGTCTCTGCGGTGGCACTGGGGACCCTGGTGGTGTCTGCGGTGGTATTGGCGACTCCGTGGCGGCCCCGCGGTGGCGGCAGCCGGGCCGGCGACGCCCCCACCTTCCGAGG
>VYZV01004667.1:48017-138627 GCA_013401275.1 Pandion haliaetus | reverse complement strand
GGCCGGTGCGTACCGCCCGCCGGGAAGGGCCGGGCTGGGCCGGGCCGGGGTCCCGCCGGCAGGCCGCCGCCTCCCCGGCCCGGAGTGGGCCCGGGGTCTAAGGAGGGTTGGAACGGGACTCGGCCGGGCTGGGCCTAGCGGGGGGTGGAGGGGAGGAGGCTTGGGCCGGCAGGGCAACGGCGGGCGGGCGGAGGTGGCTGGGCGGGTGCGAGGTGGACGGCCGCACAGGCGGATGGACGGACGGACACACACACAGGTGTGGGTGATGAGGGAGTCCCCTTCGTGTTTTTCAAGGCTCTGGAAATGTCGGTCAGGGTTTGGCTTCCTGAGACCACCAGAAGTGGGGTGTCCCCCCAGCGCTGGTGCGAAGCTGGGGGCACGGGGAGCTGCTACCCCTGCTCTCGGGGTGCCTCTCTCTGTCCCGTCTCCACAATGAGCATGTTACTGCCCTTGGCTTGCCTCTCCTGCATCCCGGTAGCAACAGCGGCTGTTGTGCTTCATAAATGAAACAAACATTGTTGGAGTCACGGTCTAAATACTTTGTGTGGTATCTTGTAACACCCACCATTGCTATAACCTCAAAACGCGTGGTGTAACCTTGCCGTTAAGGCACTCTGTGTAATGAGCAATGCCATTTGCCATCAGTCTTGCTGTTTCCCCCCTGTGTCCTCAGGTTCTAGTGGTGTTTGTGTGGCATTCTCCCATGGAGAAAGGAATGCACTTAAAAACCCAGAGGAAAATAAATTTTAAAACCACACAAATTGTTGGAGGGAATGGGCTGCTATAAAACTCAAAATTACTTTTAACTCCCTTTTTAAACTAGAAGGGATTTGAAGTAGAGAATAATGTTTAAAGCAGGCAGTTGAGAGCGCATCACCTTGTCTGAGCTTTTATTATATGGCTTAAATTGTAGGAAGAAGAAATTTCTACATGTTGGTGTCCGTATGGTGTAGTAGTTGGGGTTCTGGCTATCCACAGATAAGTAGATTTCAGATAAATGTGTACTATATTTCAGTCTGCAGTTTTGCTTAGGGGTTAGATTATTTTTCAAGTACCTTTCTCTTTTTCTGTTGCAAACTTTAGCCATTTTGAACCTTATTTGAAAGAAAAGAGTCCATTTTGTCAAAGCTTTGGATCAAAGAATTGAAGTATAGGCAACAGATCAAAAAGCTCATACCAGACAATGAGCAAGACATGTGGGAGTTTGACTTCTTGGATATGTAAAGCTTGGATTTACCAAGAAATTGTAATTATAGTTTTGCCACAATGACACACAGATGCTGTAGCTAATGTTGTGTCAGCAGTGCCATTAGAGTATGCTTTCATTTTGAATAGTTCAATTTAGCCTACTACAACGTACCTGGTATATTTGGGAAACATGCTTTTTGGGTGTGAGAGTGTATGACTGAACTGCTAGAAAGATAGGCATTTCAGCAGTCATGAAAGATTTTCAAAGCTTACTATAGCTAAAGCTGGGATAGCTTGGTGCCAGACAGATGTTTGCTGTTGAAGAGCGGAGAGATGCTCCCAGATGCACAGGGGCAGTGGAGAGTGAAGGATGATTCAGGTGGGCAGAGGATCTGCTTTCAGGAAGACATGTCATCTACTTGCGATGAGCTGAACTCCTTTTTCCCCTGTCTTTGAACCTCTCCTTGTCAAAGGGGAGCTCTAGCCCTGAGGAGAGTGCTCTGAGTAGGAAGGGATTGAAGGCTGTGAACATGGCATGCAGCCGGCCTCCTGCCTACAGCCACAACAGCCAGAGTGTGACACTAACACGGCACTGGGCAGTTTCACTGCTTTTCTTCAGGATCCCTCTGGCAACCAAGAAATCCTCAAGCACAAGCTATTTCACATCATCGGCAGTTGCTCTAGCAGAGCTGGCTGAAAGCTCGAGATGCTGTTGCGTGCTCGCTGCAAGATGGAAGGTGTTCCCTTCCCCAAGCAGCTACAGCCTCAGCAGTCCAGGCCAAGGTCTGCTGCCCAGGGATGAGGGTCTGGGGTCACCCTCGGAGGGTGGGGAGGACAGCCCTGGAGTCTGCATGCTGCTTATCGTTTTGGGGGGAGTGGAAAGGCGGAAGGTGCTATTGGTAGAGTTGGAGGCTGGGGAAGAGTGAACAGCTCTGCAGTAAATCCCTTGGCTCAGCAGCTAGGCTGAGTAAAAGAGAGAGGGTCTCCTCCTCTTTTAAACCAACCTGGAGCCTGTTCTTGAGAGCTGGATGGAAGCACCAAACCACCCACTAGTGGTTTGGAGGCTGGCACCAGAGCGAGCTCCCCACTATGCTTTGGGAAACCTCCTTCCTGGAAACCCTGGCCACATCCCAGCAGCTGGGGCGGCGGGAGAATAGGATTCCTTTTGTGCTTAGCAGTTGTCCCATCTCTGTATCACCTTTTGTACACTCAGACAAGCTGTTTTACTCACCAGCCTGGGGAATTGCTGGGAAAACTTTGGAGGCCTGGCTTGTTCTTTATTTTGGGTGGTGCGTGTCAGGTTTTTTTGCGGTTACAAACACCGGACCCTCCCTCTGTGCAGCTGGGAGAGCATGACGGATGTTTTTGAGCTGGACACTGAGTAGGGGTTTGGTTTATTTTGAGATAAGAGCTCAGGAAGGACTTTACAGAGGTGTGAGTGAGTACAGAGGGTGCAAAGCAGTGAAGAATTAGGCCTGCTGTGGGCACTTTCCCCATCACGGGCACTCAGCGTCATCATCATCAGCCACATTATTTTGGTTCTGGGCAGAGATTGCCAGTCCTGCTAAATTGGGAGTGGGCTCAGTCGCTCACCCTGCTACAGGTTCAGATGCATCCTGGAGTTAGCCTTTTTAAAATTGGATGGGTTTAGGATTCTGGTCCTAAGAGGTAAAAGTACGGCAAGTCATGTCACCACCTCACCCCTGTGCCCAGGAAGAGGATGCTCAGGTGACATATCAGGAGAACCACTGCAGGGTCGTTCTGCCTTGTTGCTGTTCTCTGTGTCAGGGCAGCAGGCACGAAAGAGTCCAGCAGTGATTCATCAGGAATCCTTGTATCTTGGCTGATACCAATCAATCCTGCTGGGCTGCCAAAATAGATATGGACAGAGCATAAAATAGCTAATAAAAACAAAATCCTCCATGGAAAATTCATTCTTCAGGGTATGAGGTTCCAGTTGCCACACCAAAGAGAAGCTGAGAGGAGAAAGATTTCAGATTTTCTAGCTTGAAGGAGGGGAGGGGGTATTATTGATCTCGTCTCCCACGTCTCTCCAATCTTAGTTTACTCTGTTTCACTTAAAGGATTCACATCATGGTAACCTTGATTTATTATCTGATTTCGTTTTTGATTCAACCTCTCAAAATTGTGCACTGGCTTGAACCTGCAGTAATAAACCAGCACAGTTATTCCCTCTTATCTCTGGCATGCATGTAATGCTTTCTCTGCTGTGTGTACCTGATTCATTCTTGCAGACAGGCAGCAAGGTAAAACTTAGAAGAAATTGCCCTCTCTGGTCAAGAGTATAGGACAGGCAGAGTTTTCACTCCATTCAAGAGCAGAGCAGAGAGGGCATGGCAGGAAAGGATGCTGTGTTGTCCTCTCCATGTCAGGATGAGACTCCAGACAGGTACCGTGCCAGCTGTGGCCTGCAAGACCAGGCAACGTTTTTCTAATGCTTAGCTGCAGTAAGCTGGAGGACTCCCGCATAGCAGCCTGTTGCAGAGGCTTGGCCTCCAGAAGTAAGCAAGGCAGATGTGTGGGTCCTAGCAAGGGTGCAGGACACAAACTATTAGTCAAGTAGGGCTGGATGAGGAGTCTGGGTCTAGCCCTGAGCAGGACTTGATGAATAAGCCATATTGCTTTCAGAGTAGCCTTGAGAGGCACTGCGGAGAGCTTTGACTCATAATTTATAGGAATAAGCTATGCAGGTATGTGTACATGATTATATTGGTGCATGTGTGTGCAGGCTGGAGGGGCTTGTATCACTTTAGCTGTACTAATTAGTTGCAGTAGTCATCTCTGTGTTTAGACAAGCCTAAAATCAAGGGTTGCATTATCATCGTGCCAGAAGTCCGAGGGCTGCTCTTAATTAGTATCTCTCAGTGCGTGAAGGTTTTTATAAAATGAAGCTGTACAGCTGTGATATTTGCCTGGACTTGTGTCTCTCAAGGTGGAAGAGTAGAAATTATTTGTGAGCTGAGATCACCAGCAAAAATATCCCCTGCAGGAGGAGAGAGAAGGGAGCTTCTGGCTATATTTTAGTATTCGTTAGGCAATGCTTAAACATCTCTCCTGAATTATTTAAATGAAAGAGTCAGACTTTACACCTGGGAGTAGCTGTGTTGGTATCTAGGCTGTAGCCTACTCCCACGGGAGTCAAGCGTGACAAGTTTTTTAAGGGATTTGGGCACAGCAAAAGTAGCACTTCTGTTGTAGTCCCAGTTTACTCAAATTCTCCTGGCAGCCTTTTGAATGCTGCCACAGATCCGGGAAGCCCCTGCTGCTTCAGGAAAGCAGCTTTTCATGTGTATACCGCTGGTTTTCCCCCTCCAAAACCCATTTGGAATAATAAAGCGTTCTCTTTCCCCAGGGTTAGTGAGCCATCGAGTCAGCCACGTGAGACTGATGCCCCCCAGGTCATGAAGGCAGTGCTTGGTACCGAAGCAGGGGGTCGAACCTACCTTGTTACCCACTCATCTTCTTAGCAAGCCAACAATATCCAGCGCGGTGGGAGGGTGTGGGAGGACTGCCAAAGATACAGTGTATAACAGGCTCAATGTCTTTCCACTCTAGCAAGCCCAGGGTTGCATCACAGCACTGTCCTCCTAAGGAGATGGATAAAGCAAAGAAGGATTTGACGAATTCTCTGGGTAGGAGCCCCAAACCTCCCAATACCAGCAATGAGGCTTCATGCTGGGACTGCAGTCCGGGAACAAGTTCCTTGCTTCCCAGTAGCTGCAAGCAGGGGCCAAAAAAATACTCGGCCTTTAGACAAAAGACGGTCACTCCAGGAGCCTCCAACATCTTGGGGGTAAGTGCAAAGATCAATTCTTTTTCTACCACTGTCCTTCTAAAATTGAGAGACCTATGGTACACCTGGTATGGAGAAATATAACTTGTACCCCAGGACCTAGCCCTTCATTTTGGTCAGAGGCCTTTGTGCAAGACCTTTACCCTTGCAAAGTGAAGCCATGAGACTCTTCCTGATCATAGTTGTGCTGCCTTCCTCAGTGGCGAGTGCTATCACTGTCATGATGTTGCCCGAGTTTAGTATGCCAGCATGGCAGGGTAGGCATGCGGTTGTGACTGCAGATGACATTTGGAAGTAAAACCCTAATGACTGCCTGCCTCATCAGCCCCCAATCCACTTCTTAAGCTGGCATCAGGCTGTGCTCTGCTGACAAATCCCCTGCCTCTCTGTGCATTGGGCTGAAGTTTCCAGGTATTTGTGCCTCTTCGAGCCTTTTCTGACCAATACTCACAGTCTTAATTGTCCCTAAAGCTCTGGTAAAGTTGGTCTTACATTCTCACTCTCTCTCTGGACCTCTGTAACCCACCCTCCCACTGTGCTACAACTGTGCTTTGTTATCTCTGACGCTTCCCTCACATGCTGCATTTCAGGATGTTTGTGCTGGCCCCCATATGTACCACGCTTTGCTAAGACAGGCGGACCTTGAGCAGCATACCCCTAAAGGTAAATATACTGAGAGGAAACATGGTGTGGCAGGAAATGGGGCCATAACTCTTATGGTTGCTTATAGTGAGCTTGCTGGGAACTAGGCTGATGACTGTTCTGCTTTCATTCTCCTGTCAGTGCCAGGAATGGTGCTGAGCTGCTTGAATGCCCCATGAAAAGTGAATTTCATTTAGAGGTGGAGCGAAGTGATCTGGCTGGGTGGTAAAACCATGCTCCCTTTTCTCCTGGATATATCCGCCCAGGGTTCAGGGTAGACTGCATTGCTGCCTATGGGAGTTTGGTCCCACGGGCTGTATGCCAGGAGAGCACTGGATTTGCATGCATTACCATTGCATACGGAGCGAGCAATGCACCTTTCCTGTGAAAATGGGACCTGCCCGTGAGAGCTGTATTCAGGGTCTAGGTACCCATAGCCAAAATCACAGTCCTCTCTCATTTATTCATTCTGCATCCAACTGTACCCCAGAATGGCTTGTTCTCCCTAGATGCAAGGGGTCTTTGTGCATACAGAGCTGCTGGTCCCACCTGCTTACAAGAGCTTGTTATATCATGGATGCTCAAATATAGGAACAGAACATGGTTGAAAGGTTTGCCAGCACTCTCCTGGCCCCTAGAGTGATCTTGGGGATATGGATCATAGGCTGGCAGCGGGTGGGGAGAAGGCATGTGAGAGGATTTTAGTCTTAGAGGAAGATGGTAACTATATATACCACCTTCCTATGCTTAGAAGTGACATTTATTTTCATGAGCGAGGACAAATGACTGCATCCTCAAGTGAATCTTGACAAGCTAGACTCATCCCTAACAAGTGGAGACAGATCTCTATTTATGATCTGCTGCTTCTTCAAGGGGGAAGAAGCTATCAAGATGGAAATGTAAATGCAAGTGAAACGCTAAGTATTGACATAAATAGTTGATAGTGCAGAAAGTGCCATAATGGATGGTGCCATGGATTTTGCAACAATGAAGTGACAAAATTGAAACAGCTGTGTTCCCTGACAACAAATTAAAATCAGGGCCATTCTGTAAAGACCCCAAGCAAGAGATATGCATGAGGCTAAAGGAGCTGTAGTAAACCCTTTGCATTTTAGGAATTCCTTGAAATTATTGTAAGCATGTATGTTGGTAAGGACAATGGAAATGTTGAGGATCATATTTATTCCAGGCTAGGCACCCAGTTCAGTGGCTATTTCCTTTAGTCCCTAAGCAGACAATGTATACCTATGGGGTTGTGTCAGGGGCCATTTAAAAAGGGCAAGGGAGTGACCTCTTAGAGGACCCTTTCTGTACCTGATCACCCTGAAACGTGTCTGGCTTCTGCATATTGCGTGCTCTGCACAATTGCTTTGAAATCAAGGGGTCGCATCTATGATGCAAGCAGAAGCACACGGAGCAGGGTGAAGAATTGGGTCCAAAGCTTGATGTCCAAAATACCCGCTTATGAGCCAGAACCTTAAGTTTCTCTTTGGTAAAGTGTGAAAGTTCACCAAATGAAAAGCTGTCACTCCACTAAAATCTATTTTTAGCTGAATGCTTAGCTGTTTAGGGAATAGTGCTTTTTAAAACTTGCATGCAATTGCTTAATTTAGGTTAAGCTTCAAATTCCCTGTTTGCTGCTGTTCTATTATCTGCAGCTTGTTTAGCAATATAAACAGTTTAGTTTATTTATGGGGTAAATGACATGGTTTAATTTCAGCCAGTTCTTGGAAATGTATACTTTTTGCTTAGTCCAAATTTCCATTGAAAACATTTGGCCAAATCGTGAGATTGTTAGCTGTTCAACTCAATTTTTTCTCACACCACTACTGATGTGAGTGGGAGGTTCGCTTGAGCAAAAACTGAGGAAAGGTTTGTCCCAAGTAAAGCGTGAATAGGGACTTCAGCACATAAAGATAACCTGAGAGGCTTGTTCTCTCCTGCAATATTCATAAGCCCTTTATCATCATCTTGACCAAGTTCCTCCCAGCTACAACTGACTCTTGGTCTCACGGCACCCCAGGGACGCAGGGGAATCCCACCCCTTTCTGAGAGTGAGGGAAGCTGTGCACTAGAGACAGTAACTTGCCCGCCATCACGTAAAGAGTCTGTAGCAAAGCCAGGAACAAAAGAGAGCTCTTTAAAGCCAGGTCAGTGCCTTACTTCCTAATAAGGTGCCTGATGGTAATTCTCAGTGGAGGTTTCTTCTATGCCATCATTTTGATATTGGAAAACCATAATGACATACTGCAGCAGGAAAAAAGGTCTTCCTTTCTGTTTCCCATTTGATGTCAGCTTGATATCTCTCACAAATCTAGTGAAGTGACTTCTGCAGACAACCCAGGAGACAGCACAGTCCTCCTGTGTGTGTGAATGTAAAGCAGAGTGATGTCTGGTGGTTTCAGATGTGTGTTTCTCTTTGTCTCTTAGTCACAACCTTCAGGATGCCTGAGGACTTTGGAAGTGTCCTGGATAAGCAAGTGATTGGACCAACCACTGAGAACCTCATCAAGTCAGATTTCCCAGAACAATCATTTAAGCCCAAAGTGCAGATTGCCTTCCAAGGGCTTCCAGGGCAATGCCCTCGGAAGATTGAAGTAGAGAGGTAAGTAACCAGAAAGTGGCTAGAGACATCATTACGGAATGGACACAGCAGATTAGGGTGTTGATTTTTCTTTCAAGGCATGACATGTCAAAAACCTTTAGGAAAATACTATCCTGTAAGGCAGTGGTCTCCAAAGTGGGGTGTGTGCATTGCAGGCAGTGCACAAGACAGTTCACTGGGATGCAGGAAGAAAATATTTTTTTAAATAGTGTTTATTTTATCTTTTTCTCATCCTTTTTTAATTTCTATTTTTGTGTATGGTCTGTAACATACATAATATATTAGTATAGTAGTACATGCGTATAATTTACAAATTGGACTAGATGATCATTGTAGGTCCCTTCCGACTGAACTATTCTATAGATGAAGAAATATACACGTGTGCGGTGTGTGCTCAAAAACTTTTTTACTGATAGGGGTGCATGATCAAAAAGAGGAGTTACAGGCATGGGAGCCCTCCCAGGCACATTAAGTGGTTATTTCCCCCTCCAATTCAAAACAGGAGAAGACGGCTATATCTCACCTTTGATATTGCTCAGCTCTTAGCCAGCAAGGGGGTAGACTCCAATCAGCTGATGCCAAGGCACCATGATCCTGACAGTATGCCAACTATTGAGGAGAAGAAAGATCCCGTCTTTCCCATCTACCTGCCATTAAACGTAAGAGAGTGTGTTTGGCACTTGTGATCTATCTTATTGCTTATACCACAGGACATTTCTGAGAATTGCAGGACACTTAGCCATCATTGGTACAACGAGCAATAAAACCAGGAAATGCTTTAGAGCAGGTTTGGGCCCTGAAGGATCTCTAAAAGTTGCTGAGCATCTTCTGCAGGGTGCCCATAACGTCCATCGGAACAAACAGTCCTCGAGGGTGCTCCTCACTGCCATTTGTGTGTCCAAAGAAAAGGTGTTGTCTCGTGTCTCTTTCCAGACGCAGTAGTCAGCAGTATTACTGCATGAGACCTCTCCAGGTGGTGTCTCTGCTCCCTAGGAAAGGGCTGGAGGTATAGATATTGCTGTTTGGGAGAAGATTGTTGATCAAAGATCAGCACAGCTTTTGCACCTGGACTGTTTTCCCTTTCTGTAGCCCATTTAGGAACTGCATGTTGATTTTCCTCCCATGAAATTTTGTATTATGTATTCTCTTCTCTCTGAAGTAACACTTCATTTCATTCATGTCCTGGCTTTTTAGATATTTGACAATGACGAGTATGACTGTCGAACTCCAGAAGAGTGGATCTCGCTAGGACTGGAGCCAGGTTCTCACGATAGAAAGCCAGTGCCTGGAAAAGCACTCTTACCTACAGATGATGTACTGGGACACGGTAAAGCTTGAATGAGTTACTGCTCAAGCGAGGCAATGCTAACAATTACAGGCCCATTCAGCAGAAAGGGAGCACGTAGATTCTGACAAATGCAGCTCTGAATAGGAGAAAAGCAATAACTCGTTCTGACCAGGCACAGGCAGACAGAGCAAGAGACCAGAGATCTTGATGACTGTCAGTCCTGTCCTGGACTGACTGTTTCTACTTTTTTAGAAGTAGCCTCTGCCTTTTGCCCTCCTTTCTGTGCCTGGAAGTCAGTACAGTCAAAATTTCGCTTTATTGGTATGTAGGTATCTTCACGAAGTTAGTTAGCTTGAACACAGTACATTCTGCCAGGATTTCACTGCGAGTGCAGGATGAGAAATTAAGTTCAGACTGCAGTGAAAATCCAAGTAGTAAATCTGGGGCAAATTAAGTGATGTCAACATCTGTTGTTTTCCTGTCACTCAGAGCCTTCCCAATGAGAAGGCATCACTAGGTACAGCTGTACTGTTCTCCAGTTGTGGCTGCAGCTCATATCAAGACATCTGCACTAGCTTTAAAGTGTAGGAACTGGCATGCATACTGACTGCAGCTCTGGGGCAACCTCCAGGGGCTTGGCTGTCAGCAAAACCTAAGCATAAACCATAAGCTGTGTGCATCTATGGGCAGCCAGCATGTGATGGCTGAGTTCTGCTTGCAGCTGGCTTGGGGAACACTACACCTGATCGCTCCCCAGGCTGAATGGACTGTTCTGCACACAAGTAGTCAGACCCCTTAGGCCCTGAGGGAGGTGAGACCACTGGCATCCGCATAGTGCCAGCACTGTTGAAAATTCCTATAGCTTGGACCTGTGGTTAACAGTATCTATTCTCAACTTCAGTATAATGCTGTCCTGACAATACAGATATGTATCTGTCTAGTTAGCACCTCCAGCATTTAAGAGGATCTGAACATTTAAGAGTTACCTGCCCTGGGAATGACCCAGAGAAATAGTAGATTGGGGCAGAAGTTACAGGGGTTTATGCCCACTCCCAATTAGAAGAAAAAAGACTTGTGTGGAGGGTGACACAGGGCTAGAGCCACCACATGGGAAAGGAGAGTGTGATCCCCACAGAGCCCATGTGGGTAATGAGGGGTCCTGGATCAAGGGGTGAGGGAATCGGGAGGCAGAGGGGTCACCAGGTATGGGCTGAAAGAGTGGATGCAGGGGCATACAGGACCCAAATATGAGACTATGGCTGCAAAGAGTGAGTGGGAATGCCTGAAGCAGACAGTGGGAGGATGGTCCACAGGGAGCCCATAGAGGTAAGAGAAGGAAAATGGAAGTCTCTCGTGTGTGCAAACAGCTGGAAATGCTAAGCTGTAAGACCTGAGCTCATTATTTAGTTGATCACAGCAGAAATTATGTGAGAGTGACTGATACTCAAGCTAGTAAATGGATTTGACTGCAGCCTCATCACTCTGATCAGGGAAGTCCATTTGCTGTAGCCTCCAGGAGAAATGGACTAACCTTGTTCTAATCCTTAATTCTCTCAGAGGACCCCAAAAGCCAGAAGTTAATCTACAAATGGATTGATGTTGGTGTTCTGGACTATGACAAGGAGACAGAGGTCTACTTGGTCCATAAAACAGATAAGAATGGGCTGGTGCGGGATGAAGAAGGGAGACCCATCCTCAATGGAGGAATAACTCCAGAAGGTGTGTTTCTAGTAAGGCCTTTTGGGACCTGGCATATACTCTGAAAGCCAGTCCATTACCCGTGCTGGTCCTTGGTAGAGATGGGAAGGACATGAAGAAGTCATTTAATTCCTCTCCGTCTTAACACTCTTGACATATGTGTTTAACCAGTCCTGACAAACCTCTAGGGGAGAGAACGCCACACCTTAATTTGACAACCCATTTGAGGCCTTCCCTTTGGAGATAACTTTCCTTTTTCTCTGTCTCCCATCTTTCCTGCCTTCAAGACAAGTTAAATGACAGTCTTTCTTGGCCAAGGCCATTTTGAGGGGGTATGTCGACAGATTAAGATGAAGTACCCCCCTTTTGAAAGGTTTGGAGATGCTGCTAATTCCATGCTCCTTGTGTCTTGCTGTCCTCAGCTTTGGTCTCTCATTTTGATCTCCAGTAAGTCAACCCAATTATATTGTCCATCAAAAAGCTGCTGTCAGCATTGCAAACCATTCTGAGTTTTGTGTTCCCTGTAGATTCTTGTAAGCTTTACTTTCATTTCCCAGGAAGAGCCCCATTGTTGTCATGTCAGTACTGGGTGCCACGAGTTTGCCTGCTGTTTCTGGCTGAAGATCCCCAGCTGTTTGCACAGCGGGTAGTTTCTGCCGACAGCTTGCGTAAGAAGACACAGGCGCTGCTACTGTATCACCTGTATGTGGACTGCATGCCCACAGATGGACTAAATAGCATCAGTGAGAAGAGCCTCGGGAAAATGAAGCTGTTGGCTATGCATACTCCCAAACTGAAGAGAGAAAAGAGGTAAAGTATCAAGTACATGTCTGGGGCTCAGCCTTCTGTCCATTAACTTTGTAGGGCTTCACAGGGATATAAATGAGTGGCAATGGAGGCAGATCTTGAGCATCCAACTCGTAGACCGTGGATCTCATCTGCTTTCCAGCCTGTGCGTACTACCCTCTTGCCCAGAGTGTCATCAGAAGTAGGTAGGACAAGAGCCCCACAGACACATGAACAGGATGGGTAGTCTGTCAGTATTCCCAGATGAAGCAGATGTACTTCATATGCAGATCTACTGAGCCGTGCTTACACCTGCAGTTAAGTGGCCTTCAACAGCAGGAAGGTTGGACAGAAATGGCATGGTTGACCTTGCTGTCTCCCTGTGCTTTCAGGGAACAGATCAGTCATTGCTGAATCGATCTGCAGACCACCAGCTGTCTCCAGAGAGTTGGCTGTTGTCTGCTGGTGACTCTTCTACTTATTAACAGCTGCTAAAATCAAAAGATCTGCACAGCGTGAAGCAAACAGAACAGGAGATCTCCACCTGGATATAATCAAGTGTCTCTTTGAGATGCAGTTCATATCAGGAAGGTGTTTTAAGAGTCCCTGGGATGATGAATCATGAGCCATTGTTGGTGTCGCTGGGAATCAGCCATGACTGATTGCTCTGTTCAGAGACAGGAAGGTGTGAAGGGCTGCATGGTCTGCCAGCCTAAACTAGAGAGTAGGAGAGTGATTAGTCTCTGTGAGCAGAAATATAGGTATAAATAAAAGTACTCTGCCTGCTTGAGGTGAAAGATGATGATTTCCTAGGGCAAACAGAGCAGGGTTGCAGCACTTAATACACGTTTTGGCTGAGGAAACTGATTTCAAGAGAAGTTCAGCAGGAGGCAGTTGCGGGGACAGCTCAGCTCAGGTTTTCTAGAACTGCCAGCTAGCTTCCTCAGTTCTTGGGGTTTTTTTTCCCCTCCTCTCTGTAATGCTTCTCCCTCTGCACACTCCCAGTGGAGGTTTTGCTCTGATCTGAACAGACACTTCAGAAAGCTGCAGTCCTAGTCCCAGGTCCCCACTTGCCTCTCTCATTAAATGTCCAGTTGATAGCTTTGCTGGCTGCTTCAATGTCTGTACAGCTCTCCTAATGCATCCAGTAGTGAGCTTCTGGGTTAGCAAATCCAGGAGGGAGGGAGTGAAGGGTGGGTTTTGCAGTAAAGCTACAGACATACTTCTGCTCAAACGTCGTGGGTTATCATTGTTTCCATGTCTTGTAACAGGGTGTTAGACCATATGTGCTGCCTGGAGAAAGAAGTGAGATTAGACTTTGAACGCACCATGAACAGGATCAGCTTTGACAGAGTCGTCACTTCCAAACCTCAGACGTTTTCTTATGTCACCCTGCCAGACAAAGAAGAGAAGAAAGTACCAGAGAAAGGTATGGGACGCAGTGAAGCAGTTTGAACCCAGCATGGTTATGGGACCTCTTGTCTTTGAGAGGATTCATGCTTTGTTGCAGAAACTCAGGTTCATCTTAATGATTAGGGCCCATAAGGGGCAGCAGCAGGAGACTGTATGAGACTTTTAAGTATGTCTGCTCTTTTTTAGGGTATATTTGCATGTTCATGTTACCTCAGTATAACACATTACCATCAATCATCTAAGCTGCAGTAATTCTGCAAGTGTACCCTTAATGGCACCAAATGCATGGCAGTGTAATTAGCTTAACTGCCTTCCACTCTGCACTGTGGTGGGTCTGGCCACCTTCCATTTGCTGTGCTCAGCTGTAGCATACCTCAGGTGTGAAAGAGGGCTCAGGCTCTTTTAGAGTCCTGAACTATAGGAACATGACCACAGTAAAAGATGGGACGGCGTATTTTGTGCACTTCAATCTTCCAAAGGTTGGAACGCCTTGAGGTGGTTCACAAGTGGCCCCTCACAGGTGAGATGACTCAGCTGTGCCTTGAAGCCTCAGTGGGAAGATTCTTCAAGTCCAGTGTTCTTTCCTCATGGAAACTTCATAAGCCAAAGCCTCAGGAAGGTCAGGCACCAAGACAGTCCCTCAACCCCTAATGGGAGGCTGCAGAAAGTTCCTGCTGCAGAGCAGAGACTCCCTCTTTCATCCAGCCATCTGCTGAAACTGCTACATGATAAGGCCTGTGCATCAGAGAAGAGTCCTTTTCACAAGTGCTGTCCCAAAGGGAGCTGTACTCTTCCTCCAAAACAGAAGCTGGGATGGCCGTTGCAGGCAATAACATGTTCTTTTTTTCGGTGCCAGGGCTCATCTGGATCCCAGACTACCCTTTTGATGAACGACAAGCAGGTTTCAACTTTGTCTCACTCCTGACCAGGCCAGAAGTCATCCTTCTCCTTACACAGGTGCAAGATGAGTGCAACAAGGCAGCCACCATGTCTCTGTTTGACTCAACCTTAGCCAAGCATGTCTGCTTGGAAGAGTTTGAACAGATCCAGACCCAGACCTTCACTCAGGTGAGCAAAGGAAGCGTTGGGGGTGAACACATGGAGCAGCCAGCAGGGCTGTCAGCGTGTATTAGATGCAGAAGCTGCAGATCTATTCCCTGGAAATGGATGCGTTTTCAAAGGACACATTGTGGGTGCGGCAGGGAGGAATTTGCATGTGCGTGTCAGATTTATTGGGATGTGGGGAGAATCGGCTGAAAGACCCATAGCCCCCTAGTTAATATCAGCCAGTGCTAACCATGCTCTTAGTCATGTATTGAACAAGTGGCCATATAGGGCTACAGCCCCTCTTTCCTCCTCCTGGTCTCCATGCAGATAACAGTCCTGGTTGGCACTTAAAAGTTTCCAGTGTTTTTACTTCCCCATCCTTCCAGCTGCAGGGCACAAGAGCTTTGATTCCTCCTGAAGCGCTCATGGGGGTAATGCTTTTCTACACTCCATGTTCTTTATGTACTTAATTAAATTAACTCTGCTTGCAATGCCAGCAGAGAGACTAGGATAAAAATTTGCAACTCTGTGGTAACTCTCGCCAGAAGATCTTCATGCCCTCTAAATGAGGGCAGTGCATTGCACCCTGGATGTGGCCACATGGAGTAGCTTGCACAAGGTTACACAGTAAATCAGTGGCAGAGGGCATGTGCTGGTCCTTCCCAGTCCCATGCTGCTTCAGCTAGGCAGTGCTGTCATCCACTCAGTGACTGAAGTTGTTTTATTACACACAAACAGCAGCTGCCTGTGGAGCAAAAGTGACACTTGGTGGTATTTTAATAAATTAAAACACTGCAGACTGCTGCTGCCCTTGGCTTCCTCCCCTCCTTCTCCTCACTTGCCAAGAGAAGACAACATTCTGTCCTTTAGTTGCTCATAATACTGTCTACACAACTTTTTATGAGGGACCCTGACACAGGCAGCTCCAGGGATGCTGCTCTATAGAAAAGAGAACAAAAAAAGAAACACTGTGTATAAAAAGAAGGAATAGAGCACTCCTGATTTTTAGTATCAGGCTTTCTTTTTGTAGGGCTTTTGTCAGTGAAGGAGGTGTATGGCCAGGTTCAGATGCCACGTGTGTGTGCATGGATTTGAGAGCTGCTGTTTAGCTGCCACAGCTCTGAGAGAACAGTTGCCTTTCACAGCAGAGAAAGGTGCAGTAGTCCCAGCTAGCAGCTAACTTCACCATACTGCTTTCCCATCAGCACTTGGAGGATTACACAGCTTGCTTTTTTTCTTTACCCTAGGTGCAGATGTTTCTCAAGGATACTTGGATCAATACTCTAAAGACTGCAGTAAAGAGCAACCTGAGAGATGTAGGCAAAGACTGGTACAACCTGGAACAGAGCTGCTGGGATGTCTACCAGATGTCCAAACTGTGTAAGCTGATGAAGCGCATCAAATTCATGCTTCAGGACTCTGTGCGGTATCTGGTCCAGAACTCGCTGATCAGCTTCACCCAGCTTTTGCTGGATGCTTGCCATGGTATCCTGAATTGCTCAAAGGACATGGAATGGGCAGATGACCTCATCAATAGTCCCTACAGGTAAGGAAGGGAGGGGAAAAAAGGGTGGAAAGAGCAGAAAAGTGTAGTGCCATTGTCTTTCTAACTACTGTTTTTGCAAGCAAGCTTTGCACCGTATGGGAGCTTTAGGCTGGGCCATTTCCCTCAGTCCTCCACCTGACACATTTGCTTGAGTATGGAAGATTGACATAGAGCTGGCTGCTCTGTTAGTACAGATTTCAAGTTGCTGTTAGTGATATGAGGCAGCCCATCAGAACCGAGGTCTGCTACTTTGACATACTGTTCTAAAGATTAGCCACTTCCAGCATTCTTGAGGGAGCAAATAATTACTACTAGTTTTTTTCTAGAGGCCAGGAAGAATACCAGGAGGCATGGCTGCTTAATTCCATTCTTGGATTAAACCTCGGGAGTAGGATCTGGCCTGGGATCTCTAAGGAATACCAAATTCGGGTTGTCACAGCGCCTAGAATTTTCTTCCATTTGGTATTGATTTAAGGATTTCTGTCCTTCATGGTATTAAAAAGGAAGGTTTAGAAATTGAAAACAGGAAGAAAAGAAAAAAAAACCCTGCCACTCACATGAGGCCTTTTACCTTGAAACCACTGGAAGTCTTGACGCTGACTTCAGCTGATCCTGAGCCATGCTGTTAACATACAAGATTGGGAGATACTGAATATAACTTCCGGAAGGTGCATTTTAGGATTATATTGGAGATGCTGAATGCCTGGTTTGAAAAGCATCTGCAGTTTTTCTGTAAAGCAGCTCAAATTCTCAACATAAGGTTATGACTTTTGGGGATCCTGGTATGTCACAATTGACACTTCCTTCGCCTTTGATAGACAAGGGTTCTCAATGTCTTTACTGGTAAATTCAGAATGCAGTGTTTCATACCTTCAACTGCATGGGACAGTCCTCCTCTCCTCTGCTTTCCTTCCTGGTCCAGCAGGCATTTTAGTATCAGCACCAGAGCAATATAGTTGTGTGCCGTTGTCTCAAAAAGCATCCCTGTTCTTCCTTATCTCTTCCCACTGCAGGCCTCAAAGGAATCCACTCTTTGTAATAGACCTTGTGCTAGACAGCAGTGGCGTTCACTTCAGCCCTCCTGTGGAGAGCTTTGAGAAGTCCCTCATTTCTCTGTTCGACAAGGGAATCCTGGTGACTCACACTGTCCCACAGCTGGAGAAGGTGAATTCTGCTGCATCAACAGTGATATAGCTGTGCAAGTCTCAGCGCATTGCAGCTTGACATAGACACCCCTGAGTTTGTACTGAGGGAGAGAGTTGCAGAAGTAGGTAGTTGCGAATCCAGTTAAATTAATTTGGGCACAGCTCTATGCTAATGCAGTTCTACACTGACAGGATTTCTTCAAGCTCCCCAACCCTGTAGCTACTTCATCTGGTTGCTATCTCTGCTTTGGTGCTGCAGGTTCTGTGGAGGCATGTCCTAAGTAGCCTGGTTGCCCTAAGTGCATGGCAGCTGGTAGAAGCTTTCCATAAAGGAAATAGCACCCTTTCCAGTGCTGTCAGTCTGGTGCAGATCTCTTCTGCGTATGCATCCTTCTGCCTGTTACTGTGAAAGACGTATCTCCCTAGATCACCCTTCTTTGGGGGACAACATAAAACTGATAAAACAATTCCTGACACAATGTAGAAGAACGGACTGCATGACTTCCCAAAGGTGCCACTAGTGATTGTCTCACCCCTCTCCTGAGGATGCATGGTTAGCTCTGCTAGGCCTGAAAGACCTCTCTCCTTCCTTCCCCAGTATGTGTTGCAGAACATATTTACCACAGGCACACACTTGCTGGACTCGGTGGGCTTGCACGAACCAGAAGTGGAAGAACTACGTGAGGCTATGCGGTCTGCCATTCAAAAGGCACTGATCCCTCTCCAAGCCTATGCCAAGAGATATGAGAAGTTCCTAGAACTACATAACAACACCCAGTACTTCCTAAGGTAAGTGGCTTCTGACAAAGGCACCTCTAACCCAAGTGGCAAGCCTTTTCAGAAGCTGTTGTGTGGATGTGTGTGAGAATGTGGGACCTGTTCTGAGACCACAGATATGTGTGATGAGCCTCAGATGTGACATCAGGCATCCATCAGAGGCAGCCTTCAGCTATGGGCATGCTTTTAGAGGACATTGGTGGTGGCAGTGAGAATTTCTTCCTGCTTCTGACAGCAGTCTCATTCCTGTCATGTTTGTAAGTGTAATTGGAGATATTAATGGCCCTAAAAATGATTCATCCTGTTTGAAAATCCAGTCAGCATACTTGACTGACCTCCTTCAAATAGCATCTGTTCAAGCTGATAACATTCTGTAGAAAGTAATGTTTTCTTTTGTTTCAGCCTCATTGTTTTCACTGCCAAAACTCTTTGCACCTATGCTGTCCTTTAGCCTGTTACTTTAATGGTCTTGGTTTTGGGCTTCACATTTTCTCAAAACAGTGGGGCTGAAGCCCTTTTTCTCTTTTGTTGTTCCAGCTTAATCAATTTACAAATCCCATCTGACAAATTCCCGTCTCTTCCCAGAAGACACTGAAGTGCCTGCCCTCCCCCAAGATGCCTCCTGATCTTGCCCTGTTTACACCAGTGCTTTCATTTTGTCTGTCCCTCTCCTCTTGCCTTATTACCTCTTTCATCTCTTTCTTCAACTCCTTTTCTGCAGCTAAAATATTTTGTGCTTTTATTCCACTCCACACCTATTGTGTTCTAAAATCCATTGTAGATTTGAGTCTGTCCCTTCCCTTGCTCCCCAGTAATGTTCCTTAGCTACATACCAGTTCTGTGTCTTCTCGTATACACATCTTCTGAAACTGAGGGACTGTCTACACTGCTACGTGGGTGTAGCTGCAGTGCAGGTGGGCATAGGCAGCCTGGTTTCCTCTGCTTGGCATTGGTAACTGTAGCAGTGAAGACACTGAAGCAGAGCCTTCAGTGCAGGCTGGTCACCCAAATAGATGGACTTCACATGGGATGTCTTTGCTAAGTCTTTTAACTAAGCTTCCCATGCTTAGTTAAAGCTAGCCCTCATGTACATGACTGATATGAACACTCCTCACATCCTATGTAGGCATATCTTTGGTTCTAAGATCTAGAAGGCATTGGTACCCTCTCAGTCTGTGCTTGCAGAAAGTTGTATACCTTTGAACGGATTCATGTTTTAATAACAGTAAACATACTCATTATTAATTTAATGTCTTGATCCTTTGGGCGGACACCTCTGGACATCCTACAAACAGCCTGGATGCTCAAATAATCTTAAGGTCTGTTACCTTTTTTTGTCGGTGTTTTTATTTACAGAGACTACAAAGAGCAATGTCCATCTGCCCAGGAGGTGATGAGTATAGTAAACATGCATTTGTCTGAAAAGGAGAACCTGGACAACACTCTACCTAGTTCTATTGTCATTGGTCCCTTCCATGTCAGTATAGAAAGTGTTAAGCAAAATCTGTCCAAAAAATACAATGGGCTTGCCACTTCAATGTTGGACATACTGGCTAAAAACCTCCATTTCCAGGTGGAGAATGTAAGTTACCTGGTTCAATAGATTATCTGTCAGTGTCTTGTCTCGTCTTGTCCTTCTGCTTTTGAAGTCACTGTGTTTGTGAAATAGCCAAAAGACAGCAACTGAGGCCACATTAATGAGGACATTTTAAAGATTGCATCGGGGTGATTATTTAAAAAACAACTACAGAAGAGATATGCAGAGTCAACCAAATCAAGTATTAAATATACTTAATAAATTATATGCCTGAAAGCTGTATCTCTTGAGACTAAATTCTTCAAGACCCTGCCATCTTATAAAAGTGGATTGAAAAGATCTGCCTAGCAGACAACTGGAAGGTCCTTCTGCTTGCTGTGAGGGTAACTGGAATACAGACAATTGCATCTGCCAGAGGGTTGTCTAAATCTGTTACTGTCATCATTTCAACTACATACCTGCAGTTCCTCTTCCTCTTTTTTTGGCAGTCTCATTCCATTTGAGCTCAAATGAGATGGATGGAGAAAGACTGTGGAAAGAAAACGGTGGAACAGGACTGTGTACTCATCACTTTAGACCACCTTCAGAATGGGAAGTGGGTGGATCATGGCAGATTTTCCAGTTTGCCCATTAGCCATTAATGACTTTTTGATGGTCTTTTCTCTGCTGTGTCCTCCTGCAGATCTGTGATGCATATAAAGCGGTCAGCTGCAAAATGCATGAGAAACCAAACAGTATCGAGGAGCTGGCTGAGCTGCGGGAGTGGATGAAGGGAGTCCCCGAGCAGCTGGCTTTGCAGGAGGTAGGGCGTGCTCTCCTTATGGACAGGGGACACCAAAGGAAGTGAGGAGGAAATTTGTCAATGCAGTGTGTGGTGTCTCAGCAGAACTCCATTTTTTTTGCTAGGATGTCTTCACATGCAATGCCATAAGATTCCTGGGTTTGTATTTTTGTAATTCCTAAGATTTGTATTTTTAAATACACTTACCATGATTTTACATATCTATGCAAAACAAAAGAGCAGTTAAAAATCTGAAAGACTTATGTATGCTTTTTGCTACCTTCAAGATCCATTCTGCATTTGTGTACTGAATAGCTGTCTTCTAAAAATGAATGTTGTTTTCAAGAAATATTTCTGCTATCAAATGCTCGTATTGCTGTTAACATACTTCTTCAAATAGGACATTCTAGTGCCAAGTTATTTCAAAGTTAGTTGAAGTGTAGGTCTTCTCCCAGCTGAACAAATGGGGAACAAAGGCATCAAGCTGTAAGCTGACTTGGCCATGCCAAGGAAAGAATCTGGAGCATAACCCAAACCACTCAATTTCTATCCAGCACTTTATCCACTAGGTCACACTTCTTTTCATTCATATAGAACAGAGGGCGGTGATGGTGTGATCGTTTGCAGAACAGGGGGTCATAAATCCATTCCTACTGTTCACACAGCAGAGAAGCTGCCTACATCACATTAAGCTTGTGTGACTGACGCCCTTCAAAGGCACCTCATGAAAACGAGGCATACACCAGAGAGTTGGAATCAGTATGGTCTAGAGATGTCTACTTTTTGTCTCTTTCTCTCACCCTGTGCAGGAACTGATTTGTGAAGTCATGGAAGATTACAAGGTCATGGAGGAATTCCTTTACAATCTTACTGAAGAAGATTTCAATGACAAGTGAGCACAAGGCATTTCTCCCACTGTCAAAGTGGGACACTTTGCAGCAATTACTGTTCTCAGGGCTTCAGGGGCTATGTGTCTATCAAGGGCTCCAGCAGAACTTTTAAGTGCCGCTCAGGCTGTATGAGCACTGAATTCTTGAAATGAAGTTTATAGAGAAGAAGCGTGGGTTCATGCTGCCTTCTGGCCTGGGGCAAAGCAAACTGATAGCTATTAACCTGTTTAACGTATTAAAGCTCTTTTCTCTTGGTTTTTTTTGAGACATTTGCAAGGTCTCAAAGTGCATAGTTTAGTCTGTGTCTGAAACTGAATGAACACTTCCAAGGTAGGAACACTCCCAGGGTTTTCATAGGACTAGGAAGGAACATGAACTGTGTATTATTACTGCATTTCTTTTCCATGCAGCCTCCTCTTGGTTTTATCTTTGGCTATGTTATTCAGATTGGGGCCGGACTATGCCCCAGTAGCAGAGTCAGCTCACACAGCTACACAGCTTCTAAAGTCAGCTCAGCCCTGGAAGCACCTCTCATATGACATGGACTTTGTCCAGTGCACCTGCAGCCTGAGTGGGTCTCTACAGAGTGCTCCTGAAACTAGAAACATGGGATGCACAGTGCAAAAAAACCACAGGAGCTGTAGGAAAGCAGCTCAGCTCAGCACAGATGTAGCTGTATGCCTGCTGGCAAGACCTGGCACATGCAGAACTAGTAGGACATTGCTCCATCTCCAGGTGCTGGGAGGGGTGTGACCTTAAGTGTAATGCTGCAGAGCTTGCATCTGGCATTTTACACAAGCTAAAAAGTCCAAATGGAGGAATGGGTGGGCTACGGCTGAGCAAGAACAAAGAAACCTGCCCTGGCATGAGCAGCCACTTTGTACAGCCTTTCCTGTATCTATCTGCATTGCACTCCCCAGGGCACTCTGCAGAAGCCTTGCGATCCAAGGGTTCATTGTATCTGGGTTACCCTGGCCCCTCACTGCCTGGCTTAACAGGAGACTGGCTTTTTCAGTAGCCCTGAAAAGCCACAAGCCAAGACTGTGACCCCATTTTTTTCAGTTCCTTGTGAATACATTCAAAGGCAGACATTCCCTCTGGATGCCAACTGTTATTTTGCTGTCTCCTAGCTTTTCAGCAATGTACTGGATTTGTTCCTTTTAAAAAGGCCCTCCACTTCTCCCCAGCCCTCTCCATTTGAATAGCCTAGTCACAAGGACTGCATATCAACAAGAAAAGCTGAAAAAAAATGTTTTGTTGAAACCACATGTGTTTCTGTTGTAAAGCTTCCTTATTTGGTGGGAGTTGGCTTTCTCATTCTGTTATTTTCAGCATTTCAAACATATGCTCAGAAAGCTTCTCTCTCTCTCCCTTCTTGTTGTTGTTGTTGTTGGTTGTTGTATCATGTGAGTGCAGGTGGGCTGCAAGTTACTGGCCACTGAAAATAACTATGCAAGCTGAGTCCATTCGGCTCCAGCACGTGGAGGATGAAGACAAATTTCGCAAAATCCAGGTCATGGATCAGAATGGCTTTCAGGACAAACTGGAAGAGATGCAGGTATAAAGCTACTGACAATAAACTGTCCAGAGAAGGGGGCCTTGAAGCTCTTGTAGTCAACCAGGTGGTAAACTTTCAGAAGATATTTTAGTCAGATGAGTTTTTAGGTCAATGTATTGTTGGACCAAAAATTACCATGCACCCCCCACCCCCCCACCCCCCATTTTTTTATTGGAAGTTGGGCTTTTGATTAAGAGTTTCATTTTTGTGTGAAGGACAATACTTTTTGCAGAAATACTGATTTTTCACTGGGAAGGTGTTAATTGAGATACAATATTCTGATTCTTGGTGCTCGGGCAACCCATGCACCTCCTTTTTCTTTCTTGTGTACTCAGTTCCCTGCAAAGCATCTCCCATGATGTGCTGCTATCAAGGGGGAAAAATACATCATTCAGTCATGGAACTCATTTCATGTGAAAGACCCTGAAACAGCAGCAGAGTTTTGACTCTGAGATACCGCTGGTTTCTGCTGAAACAGTCTGAATTTTATTTTTCAACAGAAACTCCTAAATACAGAAAAAAAATGCCATCTTGGAAAGGCTGTAATCAGTGACCTAGATTATCTTGGAAATAGCCTCCCAAAATGATAATACTGCAATACTGGATTAAAAAAACCAACAACAACAACAACAAACAAACCCAAACAAACAAACCCAACAAAACGGAGAAGTTATTAGAGAAGCTCTAGACGTGTGTTGCTAAACAATTCATGGAAACAGAGGGACCTAGTAGAGCTATCATTTTCACTTCGCTGATTTTGTAGCTAATGAACAGTATAAATTCAGTAGCAAGAAATTTGGGCACAGTCTTATTGCTCCTACTCCTCAGGGATTAACTGTTGTCACAAAGATGAAAAGCAGCTGGTCATCACATTTGTGCTTTCAACCACCTGACCAGTGGTTATTGCTTCTCCTCACCGTGTTCATTGTGGTCCAAACAGAAGTGGAATTGGATTGGAGGAGGTGAAATTGTGAGCATAAAAATCTTGTATTTGAAGGTAACAAAGAGCACACCAGGGAGCTGAGATCTCCAGAGGCAGCACAGCCTCAGAGCCACATCTCATGCCTGTCTTTCCTCTTCCAGCTGACCGTGGGTGGATTTTCCATCCAGGTGGACATTAACCAAGCTCATGAGCTGGCTAACAGAGCAAGGGAGGTCAGGAAGCAGCTGAAGGAGCTTCAAAATTTGGCAATTCTGTACAACAACAGGGAAAGAATCTTTGGGATGAAAGTTACTAATGTAAGTGTCGGGTCCTGTACCTACAGGACGGTAATCTTTGTTGTGCCTTCTAGGTGGTAGGTAGGGCAAATAATGAGACACAGTTCCTCAGGAAGGAATCCTTCATGCTCTTTAGGTTTATCTGATTAACTGCTCTGTGGTCCTGTAGAATGACCACACTGCTCCATCACTCCACTATACTGCAGAAGAGCTGATCCCAGGTGAATGTGGAAGGCTGCTCTTGGGCCCGATATTGCCACTTCTGTGAGAGATTTTGGGTGCCCACATTCAGATCTGAGTGATGTTAATGAGGAGGAATTGGATGGGGAAGGGGAGGGTCTTGGAGCAGCAGTTAAGATGCATCAATTTCTGTAAGGCTGTTACTGCAGTTATATAGACGTGAATGAGAGTGGTTGCATAGTGGAGTGCAGGTAGCTGGCTGGGCTCGGTGTGTAGCATGTTCTCCTAAGGCAACAGTTTATATGGCTGCAAACACTCATTTTGCCTGTAGATGTTCAGCTGCCAATGAATCATTGTCATCCACATCCAGCCTAATCTGGCTGTAGAGTAGAAGTGGAGTTCACGTGATCCTTTCCTACTTCTCAGTCTGTGGTTTGTAGAGACAAGTGGAGAGAGTGCTTTCCATGCTAGACACATGGTACAGGCGCAGCTCTACTGGATGAGTTTTGGCCTGAATGTGTAATGCACAGCTCTGCTAGTTGCTGTCCCTTGGAATCCTATATTGTGGTCCTGGGAGAAGGTAGTCTGATACATCCTCCTGAAGTACGCTTTTTCTCATTGTTTGCTTGAGATTCAAAAAAGAACTGTGCCTTTTTTGGCCTTTTGACATGCAAGCTGTCATCCAGAGAAAAATACACTTGTTGCTTATTCTGTTCTTTTTTTCTTGCTTTTTCTTTCTCTCCAAAGTACAGTAAGCTATCCAGGATGGTTAAGGACTTCCAGCCATACTATGATCTCTGGACTACAGTGTCAGACTGGTTGCAGTGGTATGAGAGCTGGATGAATGATCCTCTCATGGAAATTGAGGCTGAGCAGCTAGAAAAGAATGTCAGTGACTCTTTTAAGACAATGCAGAGATGCGTGAAGCAGTTCAAGGATTCACCAGGTAGATAAGTAGTCTGGGGAAAGGAACTTGGTGCATATTAGCAATTTGATGTGAGGCATGTCACAGAGTGCTCTGAACAGGGATTGTCAGGATGTCACATGGATATGTTGTGTGTATTGGAGCCAGCTGAGAAAATGCTAGCAAAGTTATTTTCCACCTTTTTTCTGGAACTGTGATGATTCACATCTAGATGCTAGTTTGCTGCTTGAAGTACCAGTTTGGCATGGAAACAACAAGGCTGCAAATCCCTTTTATACCTAATTCACAAGACAGTACTGAAATAAAAGCCACCCTCTTATGTTGCCATTAATATTTACTCATTTATGTAAAGTAAAATAATCCAGACTAGTCACAGAGAATTACTATATAGCCCAGTGGCTAGACATGTGGGTTTAAGCCCGTATGCAATTCAGGCAGCAAAGGAACCTGAATCTGGGTCTTCCAGGTGCTGTTTTCTTGGCCAGTCTTATTCTCTCTATTGGCCAGTGACTTCAGTGGAAAGCCAGAAGAGATCTTGATTTTGTTATGAATAAAATGAAATTGCAAAATCTGGAAATGGAATATAATAACCATTTTCCTTCCTGCCTGAATGTGTATGAAGTTTAGATGATCACATCCAGCCCTTGCAATTCACATGAAGGTCTTTTAATGATGGCTTCTAGTAAAGCTGGAATTGAGACTTCAGTTGTAGCTCAACTTCCCATTCCGTGATTCTCTGAGATGTGTTGGTCATTCTTTAGAGCTAATTCTAAAATCTCCTGCCAGATGGCTTAGATTGAAATATATTTTGCAGTGGGAGATTTTTGATTCATCCTTTTTATCTTGAACTCGCTCTTAAACAATGCCATGAATCAGCCCCAATGGAGGAGGTGATGAGTGGATGCGTGAGTAACTATGAATCATTATGGTAAACAGAAATACTAAGAATACCTGCTCATATTTATTGCAATATTCCCTGGCACCTGGTAAAATATATGCTTCGTCCTTGAGTCTGCCTCGTCTTTGCATACCACCCAGCAGGGAGTGTGAGGTGGTCACATTCTTGCTGTGAGTGTGCAGTGTGACCATGCAGGGTGCAGTAAAAGGAGGCACATGCTGTAACCAAATTTTGGAAAGGAAGCCAGTCCCATGTTCTTTGCCTGTCCATTTGCTTTCTCCATTTCCATAGCTGGCTATGATCCTAGCCTACTTCTAGCTCCTGTGTATAGTGTCCATCTTCTATTTAGGATGGCCTCAGCTGGGGTGTGAGGTAACTCACAACCCAATCTTGTTAAGGAAGTGAAGATCTTGGAACAATGACCAGAGCTTCTAAAATATCTATTGGCTGATGGGGCTTCATCATGCTTGGGCCCATATTAAGGAATAAAATTTGTTTGCTTCTCATCTTACAGTGAGCTCTAGGCTAAGGCACACTTCTCTTAGCATGGACTTGCCTGTAACAGACTTTTGGCTAATAGGCAGGTCTGCTGCTGGGAGTGGAATTGAATCCTTGCATAGTAGCCATGTAGAGAGAGCCTTTGTGTCCTCATTACTTCAACCTGCATTTTCCAGTGCTCTCTCCTGATGCTTACCTACTCCATACCATGTGTCTACAAGCACATCAGGCTTTAGACAACTTCTAGGAAGTTCCTTAAGGCAACCTCCTCACACACTGTTGTTGCTGATGTTCTTCTTTTTTTCTCCCTGAAAGCCTGCCAGGGTGTGGCAGTGGAGTTTCGAGACAAGATTGAAGAATTCAGACTATACGTCCCCTTAATTCAAGGGCTGCACAATCCTGGTATGAGAAACCGGCACTGGGAGATGCTGTCAGAAGATATTAACATCAATATCAAGCTAGAACCCAATCTGACAGTTGGTCGCTGCTTGGACATGAACCTGCTGGACCATATCGAGAGCATTACCAAAGTAGCTGAGATAGCTGGCAAGGAATACGCCATTGAGAATGTAAGAGAGCAGGACTCACTGTGTCTTTGGTTGCTTCTCAGATACGTTTCTGTTGAGCAGGCAGTCATTGCCTTGAGTGATGTTCCTGTTGTCCCAGAGCATTAAACACGTTCTGCAGCACAAGTAAGAAGACTGCTGCCCTTAGAGAAGGGAGCAATGGCCAAGCAACTGAGTTCACACACTAGAAGAAGTCATTTCACCTCGTGTAGAATTTCAGTTGTAGCATAACAGCGCTGCCTGATGGTTATGCTGATCCAGTGGTTGGGTCTCACACCTCACTGTGGGATTAGTGACTGTTTAAGTTAAAATAAATTGATTGTCTGCCTTCTGCTATTCAAAAGTTATGTCAGGGAAATTAGCTGTGACTGGAAACGGAGGTGGCAAATCCTTTAACACAGTAAACGTGCAGAGAAGACTTGCTGGCTCTGGAGATTCATAGGTTAGATAGTCTTTCAGCTTCAGTTCATCAGTTCAGATATGACCTGAGATGGTCTTGATTGAAAGTCATTACCTTCTGGCAGTTCTGAGATCTCAGGCAAGTTCCCAATGGATGGCTACCACTTTCACAATGCCATCATTAACCATAATCAGTAATAGCCACTTTGCTGGCAGCCTCAGTGCATCTAGTGGCATAAATGGGCCTGGAGATGAAATTGCCCTTTTTTCCCCTCAAGGTGCTCCTTTCAGGACAGCGTTGAGGTGTTGAGTCCATGGGCAGTGCAGAGGAAACGTGCTGTTGCTTAGTGTGTCTGCATTAAATACATAGCTGCAGTTTCCAGTGGAATCCAAGAGCAAAAATCTGTCACTTGCTAGAGAGGGGCATTAAGAGAGTTGTGGAAGCTGGGATAACCATTGCACAGGTTGTATCTGAAAATTAAATTGCTTGTCCCTCTGTTCCAGGCACTCAACAAGATGGAGAGTGAATGGAACTCTGTTTTATTTACTGTGATGCTTTACAAAGACACAGATACCTTTATTCTGAAAAACACTGATGAAGCTTCTCAACTCCTGGATGATCACATTGTCATGGTTCAGAGCATGTCCTTCTCACCATTCAAGAAACCTTTTGAGGAAAGGATGAACACATGGGAAAATAAGCTGAAGATGACACAGGTATTGGTTTCTTTCCCACACATGTGGTGAAGGCAGGCCGCTGGGCTGTGCTGCCATGCTTGAATATGGACACTGTGCAGTTGCTGCTAGGGAACTGGGAGGACAACTATCAAGAGAGTAACAGTCTTGAGGGAGAAAGAGGGCCTGTCAAAGCCCTCTGACTCTAGTAAAAGAGGGGATAAACTCAGAGCCTTATTCTGCAAACAGCAGTGATGAAATTCCAGCTCCTTTGCTGCCTATTGCAACACTTTTTGGTGAGACTGGGACTCTCCCATTGCTGTGAATAGTCCTACTGGCATCTCCAATCATATTATACTAAGTGGACCTTACAGATTCTTACAGGCCCTGTGAAATCTATGCTAATCATTCACATCTCAGTGTAGGAAAGCACATGGAAGACTGCTGTTTAGAGCAAGATCTGTCAGACCATGCCAGCCCTTCTTTTTCAAACCAGAGCCTGAATGCTCAGCACCCAGCAGGACTCAGCCAGCAGAATAGCATTTCGCTGCAGGAGAAAAATTCCAATACAAGTATCTGGCTGGAGAATTCTGTGCAAATGCTGATGTTTGATGCATGGCATCATTGTTATCTGTTATTTACAACTACCTTACTCTGTTTATTACTGCTTACCATCTGGGTGTGCTTGGACCATGGGCTGCCAGAGTGCTAGCCTTTTCTCATGAGGATACAGAAATGCTACTTTAAGTCCTAAGGCAGTAGGTGACTTGGGGAAATTCAGTTATTTACTGTGTGGTTTTGGCTGTGATGTTGTCCATGTTTTCACCCAGCCTTTCCTAGCCCTTTTTTTGATTGCATTCATTCCTGTCACTAAAGGCCCATGAATCTGCTTCTGAGAAGTGACTTATCAGTGTTAGCTGATGGAGTATGGCAAACATCATTCTCTGTTTTACTGGAAAACCCCACCTCTTGCTAGGTTGAGTGGCTGCCTGTGCTCAGGGAATGGTAGATAGCGCCACATGACTAAGGCAGTCTGAAAGGGAGTCAAATAGTTGAGATGCTTTGCAGTGTTGGACAGGTTCCCCATACCTTCCAATCTCCCATGCCTGAAAACGGAGGAGGAGGATGTTCTTCCAACCTAATTCTCTTGCTCCTTTGAATGCCTGACAAACGGGGTTTCCTGTCTGCTGTCTAACTTAAATGTTTAGCTTTTTTTTTCGTTCTCTTTGAATTAAGAGTATTGTTCGAAGATCTTTTAACGGATTATTCTGTAGGCAAGGCTGGGGCTGAGGTACACCAGGCAGGAGAGAGGATATGACAGAATCGCAGAGTCTGGCATATTTTATTTGTCATTCTTCTTCCCCCAAAAAGCTCTTTTCACAAAATAAAATCCCCATCTTACTGTGTGCTCACATTGTGCTATCTTCTGTAAAATACAGAAACACTAGCCACAGAAATTTCACCTAGCACCACTAAGTCCCTTTGAGCTTTAGTAGTGGCTTACACATATTTCTAAATTACCCCCATTAAACTAGTGCGTGTTGGTTCTGATGCCTGTTGAGAACAGTTAGCAAAGGGAATTGCTAGGAAATTGTTAATTATTTGGGAAGGAAGTTCCAGCTCCTGATGCTGCAGGTAGGTTTTAGAATTGTGGAAGGTCTAAGTNAACCCATTCTGGAGCACAATTTGAATGGTTTTGTCAAACAGGTTCATAGCATGGTGTCCTGATATGCTCTTCTTGCTTCCCACTAGGATGTCCTAGAGGAATGGCTGAACTGCCAGCGCTCTTGGCTCTACTTGGAGCCCATCTTTAGGTCAGAGGACATCAAAAGACAGCTCCCATTGGAAAGCCAGCGCTACCAGGCCATGGATAGGGACTGGAGGAACATCATGAAGAATGCTAATGAAAACCCCAAGGTGTGTGCCTTGATTAAAGCCAGCACAGGTATCCCAAACTCCTTGGAGCTGTGCTCACACAAGGACTCCCTTTGAGTTTTTGCTTTTGTAATGGCGTGGGCTTGAGCAGCGCTGTATAAACCATGCAACATTACCCAGGGCAGTGTGCTAGGTTTCTTCTCTTGGAACTTGGCCTTTTGTTCTGGTGTCGAATCATTCCCTGTGATGCCTTGCACCAAGCTGTCCACCCCAGCAAATACCTTCTCCTCAGCACACAGAATCCCTACCCGCTACAACTCTTGTAACCAGATCTGCCATAATCGTAATTCATAACTCCTCGAGACTGACTCTTTAAATTGTTAAGAGCCATTGTTTTCACCTGTTTCTGTGTCCTGGTAGCAGTGCTCTGCACTCTTCTGTTCGCCAGTCTCCACTTCCCAGGACTCCATCACCACTTGTATTCCATATTACAAATGCTGGTATTTAGGAGAACCCAGAAATGTGCTTGTCACATCCGTAAGCACTGTTTCCCCTCCTTGCCCACAAAGCTCACACCTCTCCAGATCCCTGTGAAAGTACTCCTGTGAATGAGTCATTTAAATCCTATCAGTAACATCACTGGGCAACCCAATTATCTCCACTGCCTTATCTCCCACGTGCTCAGAATACTGATGCTTCCTCTGTTCTCCATTCTGTTTATAGGTGATTTCTTTGTGCCCTAATCCTATGCTACTAGAGAACCTGCGAAAATGTAACAAACTACTCGAACTTGTGCAGAAAGGGCTGAGTGAATATCTGGAGACAAAGAGAGGTGCTTTTCCCAGGTAACCCCAAATTTCAATGGGCTAGATCACACTCCCTGGTTCAGAAAATGTGAAAGGAGAGGCTCACTTAAGTTCACTCTGCCAAGAAGGAGCAAAACAATCTGAGCTTAGGATATTGTCAGGAGACTGTAAACATAAGCAAGGCTGTGCCTTTCAATGCTGCCATCTGATGGGGAGGAAAACAGGCAGATACAAATGTGAGTTAAGAGCAGTCTGTTAGCATTGTTGCATATCTGTGCCACGTGATTTGTCTAGAAAGGATGTAACTCTGTCACTTATCCTGAAGGAATACTTCTATTCTTTGATACTCATTTAAACCCACTTTGCATGGGAATAACTGACTTTTGCAGATGGAGCAGTCTGTCTCTGTGGAAAGGTAGATGGCGGGACCGTGGCTGCTGCTCTCCTACACAAATACAAAGAGATCAGTGAGCAGTCAGAAACAGTGCTTCTAGCAACAGGCTTTTTCCTCATCTTGCCAGGACTTAGCCCCTGATGCTACAGTAAGGAGAGCCTCCCCTCATGCCTTGCTCTGTGTTTCTAGGTTCTACTTCCTTTCAGACGATGAGCTGCTGGAAATACTGTCTCAGACAAAAGACCCCACTGCTGTACAACCTCACCTCCGCAAATGCTTTGAGAACATTGCACAGGTAGGCAAAGCAAGCATGCTAGTGGCTTGGCCCACCTTTGGGTAGCTGGTGTCATGGGAACTTTGAGGCACGCTAAGGATCTGGAGGAGTGTTCACATTCTGCTGTGTGGAAATGTATCTCCTCGGAACCTGTAACTGTATGTAGGCATTGCAAGGTGCTGTCGTCCCTGCAGTGGGATTCATCACTTCAGACATTTCAGAGCCAGACATCTGCCCATGAACTGGGCACCCTCAATTACCTTTTAGACAATGAGGAGAAAATAAGCGTTGGTAAAGGGCAACTTACAGAAATTCACTTAAATAGCCATCTTAGGAGGAGATGACACTCCCTCTGGAGATGTCTGTCCATCCCACTGTACCTCCATAGAGGCCAGGAGAAATAGCTCAGACTTAGCTGTCTACTCACAGGCACCTGGTTAGGATGGAATCCCACTCTTGATGACAGCCTCAGGAGGGACAAGGAGTGAACAAGCCTGAACGGAATTAAGTTTCTGCCTTATCCCTACTTAGCAGCTGGGGTTAACCCAGCTATTTTTCCTCTTTATTATGCCTAATAGACTTCAGACTCCATGGCTAGTCACAGCTTGCACCACCACAATACTCAGACACTAAAACCAATCTCCTAGTCATTAGCTTGGAAAAATAGAAAGGAAATTGAACTGGAAACCTGGTGCAAAGCCATTGGAATAAATAAGGGGACTTTCAGTGATATGCTGGGGCACTGGAAAAGCTGTTAAAATTTTACTCTTAAAACTGGGCACTGTGACCTCAAGGGAAATTATCTGAATCTACAGAATTGAACAGAAATCAAGGGTTTGAATCCTAGACAGGCAGTGAGAAATGTTCATCTTACCTATAGTTTTATTTCCTTCACTCAAGTTAAACTAGCGATGTGAATCTCTCATTTTCATACAGTCATCCTCCATTTTTTGGAGAGGTCATTTTGCACATCTGTTGCACACTTTATTATCACTATTGACAACCAAGTTTGGCACCAGATTCATAATGAGCATGCACCACTACAGCCTGGCTGTCCCCCAGTGGCAGGAAGATAGGGATAGAAAGGAAATCCTCCGTTCACATCTCCTGTTGTGCTTCCTCCATTAGCTACTGTTCCAGGAGGACCTACAGATCACACACATGTACTCTGCTGAAGGAGAAGAAGTGAAGCTGTTTGTTCCCATCTATCCCACTGACAATGTGGAGAACTGGCTGCTGGAAGTGGAGAAATCCATGAAGGCCAGTGTACGGGACAAAATAGAAAGATCTATTGCTGTTTATCCAGAGGTAAGCATTTTATTGCAGACTGGCAGGTCTCTGATGTGTCAGTTCCAGGGTTGCCATAGAGGTCACCAGTGATGGGGCTGATGGATTTGTGATATTCTGCTAGTTTTAAAATACAACCTTTAATCCAGTTGTGTGTGGGTCAAGTGCAGAATGTGCAGTTGAGCAAGCAGCTAATGGTCCAGAAGAATGCAAGCCCTGCACACTCATTCAACAGCCACAGAACACTTCCCAATATCATAGACAACCCTGTATGAATCCGTATCTGTTCCTGTCTCCAGGCAACTTCCTCTTTATAAGGATCTTCTCCTTCAGCTTTCATGTCTTGCACAGTGTGCTAGGGGCTGATAAAAGTAACCAAGGCACATGAAATAATGGTTTCAGTCAGTGCATAGGGGATGCATCTTGGCTCTGGTTTCTGTGTAAAAGCTATGCTGGTAGAAAATCTAGATTTTTATTTGTTTGGGTCTAGGGAGGGAGAAAGCCTGAAAAATGAAAAGGCCTCAGATATTTCTGTTGCTGTTTTCTACTCAGTCTGAAAATTTGAAGCTAGGAAAGTTAGAACAGGCCAAAGGAGGGGAAACTTTCTTTTGGGTCTCACTGATTCCTGTTCTTCACCTGCTGCTGGCCACTTGTAACTGGTTACTAACCTGCACGTGGCATAGTGGAGAGAAGGTACCTGGTGTACCCAGTGTCCAGAGAGCCTGTGCCTGAAGAAGATTTCCTCATGGCAACTGGAGGAAAAAAAAGGAAAGCCTCTTAAACAAGAACTCGGTTCTTACTTGTTAGTCATGCATCTCAGAGCAGGGACATGTGGAAATAATTAAAAAAAACCAAAATCGTTGTCATACCACCTTTTTTTTTTTTTTTTAGACTCCACGTACCACGTGGGTCTTGCAATGGCCTGGCCAAGTGGTCATTGCTGGCTGCCAGATTTTCTGGACAAAGGAAGTGTCTGAAGCTCTGGAAGCTGGAGATTTGTCCAGCAGGCTTTTCCCACAGCTGAGTACTCAGGTATGAAAATGAATGTAAGGGTGAGATTTTGCTGATGGAGACTTCTCTATCATCAGACCTTAGATAACTTTTAAATACAGCCAGGACAATACTGTAGGAGAAACAGAGATGCAATCCTGCATAGCACAGCTCAAAAACAGGTGAAAAAACAGGTTCTTATTATCTTAATCATCAGGATATTTGTCATCATAAACCTGAAATAATGTATGGGACTGATAATGTGATCACTACCTGAAGACAGAAAGAAGGCGAAAGGTAACTTCTCCAGGGTCATCCAAGAAGTCAAAGGTGGAGAAGAACTGAAGTGGTGGACTGTAGAAACCAAAGCAAAACTGCATCCTTCATATCTGTTCCATGCATCTAATCACACCTAATACCTGGGAGGTATTAGCTCTGGGCCTCATGGTGGTCTAATTCTTTCTCTTCACCTGAACATGGTGGTGTAGGCAAAAGTCAGCTCTGAGCCAGCCCTGAGCAGTATTTGCCTTCTGAGCAGTCATTTGTGTATCTGACAAGAGAAGAGGCAAAAGTCGCATGGACACAGCCTATGATCTGGATTTAGCATGCCATAAGTTTGATTGCATTGTGTTAGTATAGCCTGGGTCTTTGGGATACGGATTGCTTCAAAGTACTTTCTTTTCCTTACCCAGCTGGGCAGTTTGGTTGCCCTGGTCCGTGGAAAATTGTCCAAGATGCAGCGAGCAGTGTTGTCAGCTCTTATTGTGATTGAGGTCCATGCCAAGGATGTTGCAGCAAAGCTGATTGAGGAGAATGTGACAAGCATGAATGATTTTGAGTGGATCTCCCAGCTCAGGTAGAGAGCATAGCTGTTGAACCTCACCTGGCCTCCCTGGCCAGTCTTCATTCTCCTTACACATTAGCTGTGTCCATGACAAATGGAAACAAGAGTTTGCATAGTCCATAAGCAGTATTCCTGAGTTGCCTCTAACATCCCTATGAGGAGTGGGATTGAAGTCTGCTAAGGATGACAGTTCTAAGGCATCTGAGACAGACCTGGTTTTGATGGCATCCACTTTGGCAATATAGACTAATCCATACCATGGTGTTTTACAGCCTCACTGTGAAAGGGCATGCTCCTGCCCAAGGAGTGCAACACTTGATATAACAGCTAATTTCAGGTTCTGTGAGAACTCCTGTCCACCCTATTGTGTTATCTTATTCTTTTTTCTCTTGAGAGGGAAGTCCCTTGACATGCAGGTCTTCAAACCTGCAGGCTGTGGTCTTATGAGCTGCTGTATTGTCTGCCAGCCAGTGTTAGTCTTTCTGATGTCATGTTCACTGATCGTTAGATACTACTGGACGAGGGGGGACATGTACATCAGAGCAGTCAATGCTGAATTTATCTATGGCTATGAGTATCTGGGGAACAGTGGCCGTCTGGTTATCACACCCCTCACTGACAGGTAAGAAGATTGTTTTCTGGGTAATAAGTGTGTATCTTTTTTTTTTTTTTTTTTTCCGCTGGGGGAACAAGCCTCATTGGGGATTAAACCAAGGATCTGACCATGCTGGTCTTATTGCGTAATGCATGTAAATAGAAACCATTTGTACAGTAAAGAACTACCTGAGACAAGGGCATAGGAATACCCTGGCATTGGTTCTACTGTGTTCCTAGTGATCAGTGCTCAGGTTGATTGCTTTCACTCTCCTAATTCTTAATGTAGTGCTCTGACTCATATAAAATGCCCACCTGATAGCTAAGGAGCTCTTCAACAAACCAGTAGATAGGGGCATCTAATACTCTAGAATATGCAGCAGCAATAATAGTTTTACCCTTTTGTAACTGTCCTTTTTCTGGAGAGTGGGTTTGTAGCCAGTGGCAGAAGGATTTATCCATGCAGGCCCCCATGAATATTAATCAAGACCACATAGCTACCTCCTTTGCAGAATGCTGCATATCTAAGCAGTTCCGCAGAATAATAAAGGATGGATTCCTACTTGTCTCCAGCTGGATAGATCATATGTCTCCCTTACTGAAATCAGTAGTAGAAATGTTTTTCAGCATCTGGTCTTTTCTTTGTTGTAGGTGTTATCTGACACTTACAGGAGCTCTGCACCTGAAATTTGGAGGAGCACCTGCAGGACCAGCAGGAACAGGCAAAACAGAAACAACAAAAGACCTGGGCAAAGCACTAGCAATCCAAACTGTAGTGTTCAACTGCTCTGACCAGCTTGACTTTATGGCAATGGGAAAATTTTTCAAGGGACTAGCCAGGTACAATGAAATGCTGCATGTCATTATCAAGGAGTGGGTAGGATACAGGGATGCTGGCCACTGAGAATTGGTGGGTATTTTTCATAGCAGCCCAGAAGTACAAGAAAAGCCCTCATAAGGGGGTTTCTGTGTTCCAGAATGAGCAAAGTTACAAAATTCCTGCTAGAAGGGAAGGACAGTTGAGCCAGTTTAAAAAAAAAAAAAAGAGATCCTGTTCATTTATGGAAAAATTAAAATGCTTTCCACCAGTCCACTATTAGACACCTGTGCAAATGTTTGCAGCTCTGGCCTTTGTTTTAATAATCATACATGTTGGACTGAGATTCAGCCCACAAGCTGCTTAATCTTAAGAAGGAGATAATCTGCTGAGTGTATCCAAAATTGAGCAGCCGGGAGAGACTGCTCTAAGCCCTGAGGGATCCTCTCAGAGAAGCTTCTCTCTTCTCTACATTTCAAACAGAGCTGGTCCAATTAGTCTGTTGCACACGGGTGAATCTGAATTAGTTACTCCAACAAAAGCTGATACTCTTTTCTCGCATGTTTTCTTTTTAAGTAATTTAACTTCTTTCTTAAATCATGCCTTGTGGGAAGATCACCTTCTTCATATACATGCTTCCAGCTTTATGCATAGTCTTCCAAGCTCTGAAAAATGGACTTAAGAGATGACTAAATTGTTTCTGCTACACTTATAGCTCAGGTACAAAACAGGAATTCAACATGACACCTCTTTCAAGCCCAAATCTGTAGCCTGCAGAATTTGTCCCAGGCTGTAGGATCAGACATTGCCATGGTCTTGCAGGGACCATGCAACTTCTCACTCATCACATGGCCTGGGATGCATAGTCGGGGTGAGGGGCTACAGCCCCTATGTCACTACCTGCTGTGGGATGTTAGGGGGCTTTTAGTTCACTTCTTGTCTCTGTGCTGCCTCCCCAGTATGTGGATTTATAATTTCTAGATCTAGCTGAACTTTTGACTGCAAGTTTGCTCCTGTGTGATGTTCCTGACTCCCCTCATTTTTCCTTCCTTGCCCAGCTCTGGTGCATGGGCTTGCTTTGATGAGTTCAACCGCATTGATATCGAGGTGCTGTCTGTGGTGGCCCAGCAGATCACAACCATTCAGAAGGCACAGCAGCAGAGGGTACGTTATGAACATGCGGATGCAAAGGCAGACAAAAAAATCTCCACTTGAGCTAGTCTAGGCAAGTCCTTGTCTTTGCATGCATCTTCACAGAGGACTAGCTTCACTGCTTGGGCAACTCAGACATACTTGAACTTGGAGAGGCATGAGTAATGCCCTAGCTGTGACACATCATGTCAGGCCATTACATAGTCAGCATCCTGGGTGGGTTTTGCAGCTTTACCCTAGCCTGTGCTGCCACAGTTGCCCACACTCTCACAGGCTGAAATACATCTCAGTTTGAGCTGCAGTGCCAGCAGACGTTGTTGTGGGAGACACTCTGATGCAGATCCACTGAGCTGATACAAATTGGAGCTGTGATAAAGGCAGCCAGTGTTCTGCCATGAGTTGCTCAGCACCACGTTTGTCTAAATGTGTTATCTAAGCTTTAGTGGATTCACAAAACCCAATATGTGCAGAAAAATGCATACTCACGCACACACAGAGTTGCAATGTAAAGTGAATTGTTGGCTTTACATGGAGACTCAGCTGTCAGCCAGTCTAGCAGCCAGCCTAACAGCCAGCCTCTGCTTTGTTCTCTGGAGACTCAGAGGGGTTAAGACCTGAATCTCCTTGACTTTGGCTTGGAATTAGAAACTTGCTCTCCGTGAATTCTTCTGCATTACTTTATCCCCCATCTGAAATTACTACCTACACAGGTTTAAAAAGGATTTAGGTTTCTCTTTGCCCTCTCTGCCACGAATTAATTCAGGTCCAAACTCTACTGCAGAATAAATGGAAAGATGTTTGTTTACAGCTGGAGGGATAGAAGTCTGTTCAAGAGCCAAAAAACCCCCAGCAAATTATGCTATCAGTAAATCTTCCATGAGCCCAGTTTCTCAAACAGGGAAAAATATTGCTGGTAATACTGGATTCCTGCAATGGGGCCAGATTGAGTCACTACAGTTGTGGGCAGTTGTGTGTGTCAGTGCTTGATAATTTAACTACTGAAAGCCATTGTTTTCCTCTTGGAAGATTCTGCTACATTATTTAATTGGCAGGTCAGGCTCTGTTCTTTGAGGATGATCATATTTTTAATTTTCTAGGTGGATCACTTCATGTTTGAAGGCACAGAGATCCCACTGGTCCCATCCTGTGCAGTCTTCATCACAATGAACCCAGGATATGCTGGGCGTACTGAACTGCCTGATAACCTGAAGGTGAGGAGGACAGACTGAGAGAAGAGGGGCCATACAGGTGCTGGATGCTACCCAGACCACCAGTGTGTCCATGACAAGGATTAGGATGTGATGCTTTTGGAAAGTTTCTAGGATCATTTTGAGATTTGAATCACATCTGTAAGCAAACTGCACTCCTCAGATTATAGTCTGCAGGGGTGCTACCCTGACAGGTGCCCTGTCAGGATTTATGCTGTGTCCTCTAAACAGTCTGGGATAGATACTCAGCCTTTTCAGTTTGCTGGAAAAAGCAAGAAACAACAGTGTTGTGATCTTGTGTTGGAACTGTATGTTTCAGGCTCTCTTTCGTCCTGTGGCTATGATGGTCCCAGATTACTCCATGATTGCTGAGATTTCACTCTACTCCTTTGGGTTTAATGAAGCCAAAGTCCTTGCGAAGAAGATCACCACAACATTCAAACTATTGTCAGAGCAGCTCAGCACCCAGGTAGATGCCTTGAATGTCCATGAATGTTTTTTAAATGTGAGGCTCTCTCAGCCTAGGCACAAAGTACCTGGATAGTTCTCTTGGTGCCTTGTGATAGCGTGTAACAGAAAGGTCACAATACCTCCTTCAAGGAAGAACAATAGTTCTTCATTTACTTCCCTCCTTTCTAATTCTCATTTATCTTCCTGTGGCTGGACTTGCGTTCACCTTCAGTCCTAGTTAGGATTACAAAGGCAGGACAGTTGAGCCAAGGAGCCCTGCCTACTCCTCCCTCCATCCAGGATTTTTCATCATCCAGTTATTCTCATCTTCCTCACCCATAGTCTGTACAGCTGAGGACCAGTTAGTTGTTTGAAGGATCCTAAGAGCAGACTTGGATGAAGAAACAGTTGTTCTGAAGGCATAACTCTCTCATTTTTCTTTTCTTACTTGCTAACTGAGCGCATGCATACGGTCACTCTTTTTAGGTGATGCTCCTGTATCTGATGACATTGTTTCCTCTGTGCCTTTTCCAGGACCACTATGACTTTGGGATGAGAGCTGTGAAGACTGTCATCTCAACAGCTGGCAACCTCAAAAGAGAGAATCCTACTATGAATGAGGTAAATGTGCTTATACTTCACACTGTCATAGACTTATGTGGCCTTTTCTGCAGCCACATAAGAGAGGCAGGATCTTTGAAGTCCCGAGTTCTTATATCTTTGCAGGAGCTGATCTGCCTGCGGGCTATCAGGGATGCCAACGTACCCAAATTCATGCAGGACGACCTGAAGCTCTTCAATGGTATTGTCTCAGATTTATTTCCCAAGATCAGAGAAAAGCCTGTTGATTATGGCATCCTGGAAGAAGCCATTCGCAAATCCTGCATCAAAGAGAATCTGAAGGATGTTGATGGTGAGGGGAAAGGCTCTCCACAAACTCCCTCTGGGCCTGGGCTTTTAGTCCAGTGCCCTGCCCTAGGAAAGAGGCAGTTGGTCCCAGCCCCACTCCACATCATCTTTCTCTACAGGTTTTGTATCTAAGTGCATCCAGCTGTATGAAACCACTGTGGTTCGTCATGGCCTTATGCTGGTGGGGCCAACAGGTTCTGGGAAGACAAAGGTATGGTTGAGATACTGTGCCGACCCCAGCAAACCTTTGCCTACCTCGTGATGCAGAGGGTCAAGCTTCACAGAATACTCATACTCTGGCATTTCCAGCTTCTCTCGGATAGAAGTCAGGACACCAAGATGCTGCCTTTTAGTATTGATTTGTAGCCACGGGGAAGTATATTACTAGCTCACTCTTTTGAATTGGGGGATTAGACCAAGGCTTATTAGCTCTGCTGCAAATTTCTAAGGCCGAGACATACTTTGACATCTCGAGATGCGTCAGACCTCTTGCACGGGAGATCTGACTTCCTCCCTCCTGATTCTAGAGTGCTTTATTTCTGTGAATACAGCCAGGCATCTCCTTACTATGATATTATCCTTCACTATGTCTGCTTTCTTACTGCCTTTTGAATGCAATTGCTGTGAGAGCAGTGGCTTTGTTGTTATGGAGCCACGGCAGTTAACTGTCTTGCTCTCCTGCTCTTGCAGAGTTACGAAGTTCTGGCAGCTGCAATGACGTCACTGAAAGGTCAGCCTGCAGCCAGTGGTGGGAATTACGAAGCAGTCAGCTACTTTGTACTGAATCCCAAATCCATCACAATGGGCCAGCTTTATGGAGAGTTCAACTTGCTAACGCATGAGTGGTAAAGTACAAAACCTGCTTTCCTTCCTTCCAGGTGGGAAACACTTTTCTTCTGGTCTTGAGTGTCTTCTCTTCAAGGCTGAGAACTGTTTAGGGTAGTGGCATGAAACCAGAAGCAATCAAGTCCTTATCCTCACCAAGCTGCAATACCCAGTCACAGCAGTTTAAGCTGACATCTTTTATTGTGCACTTGGCCCGGCTGCCAGCACATGCCCAGACAGTTACTGCGGCTCAGCTTACAGCATTAACTGCATAACAAGGAATAATTCAATTGCTTTGGAGCACATGCCCCTGCTCTAAGATACAGCAGCTTAAAAACACTTGCTTTGCTTCTGAAAAGTGACCTCTGTACTGCACACTTGAATTGTTCTGTATAAATACACTGGTGGCCTTGAATGATGAGGAATGACTTTCAAGCATAAAGAGGCATTTCATTCCTGTTACCAGGGCTCCTGCTTGCTTACATGGTTTGGAAGCGAGAACCAATAGCCCATTAGCCCTCTTGCCAGCCAGGTCCTACTTCTTATGTTTCCATCTGTGACCTGAGGTTGACTTTGCAGCTCACTTTATCCAGAAGCTAGGGTGTGAGAAGCAGTGTGAATCTCCTTTTGGCCCTGTCACCCACCACTTGCTTAGGGCAAAGCTAAAGATTGTGTTCTGTAAAATGAGGGAAACTAAATATGAAACTAACCAGGAAAAGTGCAAGCAAGTAAGCAAGCATTACTGATGCTGAGACCCAGAGCTTCCCAACCTGGGCTCTGGTGCGTCTTTACTGAAGGACATTTTGTAGGATATTCCAGTTAGCTTGACAGTTTATTTATGATGTGACTCTACCCAAGGGCAGCACACAGGCACGTTAACATGACAAAAAGAAAAATACAGCAGCCATGTAATATGTATTTACAGACAAATCCATCTGTTTTAATCAGCTAAGCTTTAGAACAGACTGTTTTCCCTTGATCTCAGTAACAATACCCTGGAATTCACTAGCACTATAAAAATAACAAATAATTATTTAATAATGGGAGTAGAGTCCAGGGCCTCAATGGAAAATGTACTCAGGGTTTTCATGTACAGATTAAGTTCTTGCTCTCAACAGCCAGAATTCCTTGTGTGTCTGCTCACCTGTTCACCAGACCCAGCACCACCTGGGTTCACAGGCAGCTGAGGATGGGGAACTTCAGTTATAAAGAGGGTAGAGTCATGCTCCTTAGCCTGGATTCATCTTCATAACCTATAGTTACCCAGCTGAAGCATCTGAATTAGCAGAGTAGCTGTCCTGAGTCTCCCTTTACACTTGGTGGAGAAAAAGAGGCACCTCCAGGGAGCAGGTAACCCACCTATGACCTGAACTGGATGCTAGCAAAGCCTCCTTGCTTTTCACTGAGGACAGGGATGTTAAAGGGAAGCTTGTCACTTTATAGTTACATGACATGAAGTCCAGATCCTAATGCCCAAAGGAATTGTTTTACGGTGTCACAGGCTGAGATGTATGTCTCAATAAAAGAAAGAATGAGATGGACCTTTTTGCAGCTCATCAGCAAGTGAGGCACAGGTATCCTTGGGCACATGAACCAGGGTAAGATTCTGGCTTTGCCATTGATTTCAGCAAAACCAGAATGGGCCAAGCCCTGCCTTCCTCCCACCTTTCAGGACAGATGGGGTCCTTTCCTCACTCATCCGGCAGGGAGCTGCAGCCACTGACACCAGCAAGAAGTGGTACATGTTTGATGGGCCAGTTGATGCTTCGTGGATCGAGAACATGAACACAGTGCTAGATGACAATAAGAAGCTGTGTCTCAGCTCAGGGGAAATCATCAAGCTGACAGAGGTAACTCACCCCTCCTGCTCTTGCTGCCTGTTGTGTGTTTTCCTTCCTCTGTCTTGGAATGGACTTGCCTTTTACTTTCCACTTGATGTCTGTGATGGACTTGTATGGAAATTGGTGTCTCAGTAGCAGCCCTGTGTTGGCCAGACCTCTGCTGTGCTGCACAAACACCACAAAAAGAGGGCTCCTGCAACAAAGGGAAGGATTTCAGCTTCACCAAATTATGCTGAAAGATGTATCAGAAGTGATCAAGTCCTTATCCTCCTTTCTTTCCTTTTGCAATTTCCAGAGCATGACCATGATGTTTGAAGTCCAGGATCTGGCTGTTGCTTCCCCTGCCACTGTCTCCCGCTGTGGCATGGTTTACCTGGAACCCAGCATCTTGGGGCTGGAGCCCTTCATTGAGTGCTGGCTGCAAAAAATCCCAGGCATCATGCAGCCCTTCTCACAGCAGCTAGCATCTCTCTTTAGGAGATTCCTCAAGGTGAGCTCCCATGCTGTTCGAGCCTTTCCATGGCTTGGAGCTTGTCAGCTCAGATATCAACCAGGCCAGACTCGTCAAGGCCTAGATTTAAATGCCACTGTGGGAACACTTCGGACTACCACTATACAAACTGCTCTGTGAATTTCCTGAATGTAATAGAGGTTATTCACTCATCCCTATAGATGTGACTTAGTCTTATTGGTCATCCTAGGTTTTTTTATTTAATTTTAAAATTATTTTCTGGACAAAATCATCCCTGCTGCAGCTCCATTGCTTACAGTGGAGCAACTCCAGAAACTTGTAAGAACAAGTCGTCTTCTTTCTACTGTGCTCCTAAACCACTATTTTAATGAATAACCTGGAGCTGCAAAGGAAAGCTCTGAAGGGAGCAAACTATTTAACAGCAACGATGGCACAAGATGCACATCACTGTTGCACAGAACCAAAAGGCAGGCCCAGAGGTTTCTTGGGGTTAAGACTGAATCAAGGGGTTTGACTTCCTTCTCTCCAGTCAAAATGGTGGTACTTAGGACACAGTGGGAAGTGGTAGCATTCTGTCATACCCTTCCTCCTAAACATAGCCTGCAGGGAGGCAAGCAGAAACCAGAACCCTAGAAGGTAAAAGCAAAGTCAGATATGTTGGATGGTGACACTGAGTTGTTCCTGCCTCTCCTTACAGGAGGCCATTGGCTTTGTCCGGAGGTTTGTGAAGGAGGTAATTGCCTCAACGGACAGTAACCTCACAAGGAGCCTCCTCATACTCTTAGAATGTTTGTTTCAGCCTTTCATTCCCATTGAGGTAGGATTTTGCTATCTCTATCACTATCACTTGTGCCTGTAACTCTTAAGGGCAAAGTCATGCAGAGGGTTAGTCACCAGAGAACAAGGTGTTGGTGCCTAAAGGTCATGCTGTAGCTCACCTCCATGGCAGAAGATAATACAACATCCTACAAAGCACAGGTAAACCTGGAAGGATTATGCTATGCCCACTGAAAGAGCAAAAGATAAGCTCCACGCCTACCAGGCTGGAGGGAAGAGGTTCACTTTTATATATAGCAGAGGGAATTGGAGAATGAGTGGAAAGCAGAAATCAGAGCTAAGCAGCAATGCACTTCAGATTACAGGTCCTTTGAGAATTAGTATTGAAGAAGACTGGACAATTTTCAAATTAAAAACCAAAGACTAAATTCTTCTCCCAGCTCCTGATGAGTGACATAATTTCAGCAAAGGGAGTCTCTCAAGTACACCAATGAAACAGCAAGTTTTAATCCACAGAATACATTAACAAGGCCTGTGAAAAACTGGCTAGAAAAAGCTACGCAGAAGCTGAATAGAATTATAAGCACATTAAGAAGAGTCTGGGTTTTGTGTACCTTAACCATGCCTGAGGATTTTACTTCTGCTTTTCTCTGGTTCTCAGGGAATTAGGATGATTCCCCAGGAGAAGGCCGCTCGTATCAGAGAGCTGATTGAACCCTGGTTTATATTTGCCTTGATCTGGAGTGTGGGTGCTACTGGAGATTCCCAAGGTCGCATGGCTTTCAGCTTGTGGCTGAGAGAGAAGATGGCAAAGGAAAAGGTGAGTAAAGGAAAAGCAGATCCTCTCTTGTTACAGAGGAACTGGTAATGAGGAATGGGGGTCAGAGCTTCTTGAATGCCTGGAGGCTTTGCATGGGCTTCCTCTTAGGATCTGGTAAACCACATCTGCCTCAAACTTCAAGGGGCCCTTGGAGCTGGAAGTTCTGGGAGAGAGACCTAGGCCCTCTGGGCAGCATCCCATTAGTGAAGTCTTCTTTGCAGTAGTGTAGATCTTCCTGTGAATTCAGCTGAGTAGCAGCCAGGTTCACCAGAGCTTTATTCTCACAGATCCAGTTACTTTTCCCAGAAGAAGGACTGGTGTATGACTATAACCTGTACGATGCTGGGCTTAGCAGTGCTGAAGATGATCTGGATGAGGAGGTCATTAGGGAGGTAAAATATTTCACTTTCAACTCTAAGCTGGGAAATCTGGGGAGAGGGACCAGGAAGCAACACAGTCCTGCAGGATTTGGTAGGATTTCCTCATCAAGGGCAAATAAGAAAGGCCTACAGGAGCCAAGTGAGAATGTTTAAAGTTAAATCTTTTCATTAAAGGAAGAAGGCAGTTTCTTGCCCTCAGGGTTGTGAAGCAGATCTTTCAAATTTGAGCCAAGGGCTGGTCAGTTCAGACCTGAGTGCCTCTGCCAGTGCCTAGGAAAGTGAGAGGGCCCTACAAGTGTGCCTGCTGGAAGAGGACAGGGAGAAGCTCACATGGAAAGGCTGCCTGTGTTAGAAAGCAGTGCACAACAACAGAAGAGCTGTGTGCAGCAGAGTCTGGAGGAGGAGTAAGACAGACAAACATGCGATCTTTTTGACAGGAGACAGCAGAGCAGTAGGTCATGCAAGGCCCATCTGACTGACAGTCACCAGCCCCTGGGCTGAAAGAAAAAGAACACAAGAAAAAAAAAAAAAAAAGAGGAAAAATGCTTCCCCTTCCTGAAATCAGAGCAAAATAAAGAGCTCTACGTGAGCATCAGATGCTTAGCAGAAGCTGCCAACATCGTCTCTGTGGGAAGGCCAGGAATACACATTTTCTCAGTGTTCTCCAGCACATCCCTGACAAAACCTCTATCTCACTTATATAGTGGCCTCTGGGAAGTTACTCTGTGACTTGATTCTAGCACAAGTCATCCATGTCTTATACAAGTACAAAATCTCTATGTGTCTCTGAGTGCAACATGAGTGATGGCAACAAACATGAAGATAGGATCCCAGCTAAGCCCTCTTTGGCCCTCTACTGTGGGGGCACTTATAGGGTGGGTCAGCTTAGGACAGAATTCCAGTTCTTGCAAATATCATAAATGCTCCATCCCCCTTTGATCCCAGTTTTCAGAAGGGAGGGTGTGTTGCTGCTGGGGCAATAATCTCTAACTATTGGGCTACCTCCCTCCCAAAAGAACTGAGTCAGACACTCACAGCATTGCCAGAGAGACAGGTAAGGGTAGCAAGACAGAGGGGCTGGAAACCTGAATTCCTCATCAGAATTTGAGCTACTACACAAGGAGCTGTGACAGGGAAAACACAGCAGAAATAGTTTTCCTTTTCCCATAGGAGAGAGATGCAACTGTCCTCTCTAAACACACCCCTACCTTTCAGGTGCGCTGGGAGAAGTGGCTGGAGTCTACGGCAAAGTTCACCATGGTTCCTGATACCAATTTCTGTGATATTATTGTGCCCACAATGAACACAGTCCAAATGGCCCATCTGCTGGAGCTGTTGCTCACCAACCATAAGCCAGTACGTGCCTAGCCTTGTCTTTGATTTTTTGATTCAACCTTGTTCTCATCAACAGGGGCACCTTTTCTTCTCCCAGTGCAGTCAGAACCTAACAGCTACCTGATACTTTGAGATTATTTCCCACTCTCATGGATTTGTACTTCTCTGCTCAAAAGCTGTGCCTAAGCAACAAGAGTTCTCCAGTCAGTCCCCAGGCACCATGCCAGTGCTCCAAAGGAATATCAGCACTCAGTTGTTCAATCAAAATGCAGCAATTGCTAGATAGCCCATCACCATCCCTCTTTACCTGTTTCCTACAGTTCCATTTCATACTTCTCTGGTTGGATTCCTTCCACACCAAGAGATCTGTTGAACAGCTGTCCTTACTGAAGAAGCAAGCCTTCTGTCCTCTCCCAGCCTTTGAATGCCTAAGTGAGCAGTAACCTGCATTTTCTCCAGCAAATGTCAGAGAGCTGGGAAACAGACTATATGCCTATGGTTATGCTGCATTGCTGATTGTGCTTCTAGGTTCTCTGCATTGGTCCCACTGGAACAGGGAAGACTCTCACAATTACAGACAAGCTTTTGAAGAACTTGCCTCTCAGATACATCACCCACTTCCTGATGTTTTCAGCACGCACCTCTGCTAACCAAACACAGGATCTTATTGACAGCAAACTGGATAAGAGGCAAGTTTCCTTTCTGCATTTGCAAAGGCAGTATCCCTGAGCTCAGTGTTTCTATCAACATGGCCATTTAGTTTCATCCCAAGACCTGAAGGGGCCCCAAGTGCATACAGCTGTGGATAACAAATAGGACACACAGCAAATCTGAGCTGGGATTGTGAGAGCCAGTAATAACTTGATACAATGGCAAGAAGGTAAGAAGGATTAGTGAGGGTCTGTAAAAGTTGTTCCAATTCTAGTTATTCCAGAAATACTACATTTCACAGCACAGGTGTTTGCAAACCCTGTTGTGGGATCTTTATAGAAACTAATGAGGGGACAAAATGTGGCTGCTGACACCCAGTCCCACCCCCATGGTTAGCAGCTTCCCTTTTTCCTCCCTAGTCAGCTACTGGTTTGAAGTTTCCAATAGATTCACGGGCTCAAGCTTTGCTTTTATTTGCACCCATTTATTCATTGACACTGTGCATGAGTAGACGAAATCTCAGTCGTATTCGGAAAGAAGCCAGTGCCTTAAACATTGCCCTGGATCTTTTCCATGCAAAGGCCCATAAAAACGGGTATATAGAATGTAAGCATAAGGATAGCTGAAACTGCTGACCCAGGAAACCTCTGGAAAAAAACTGCTTTTGGATCAAGTTAGGAGTACCTTTGCAATAGGAGTTGTCCTGTGTCCTTATGTGGCTTCTGTCCTTACAGGCGAAAGGGTGTGTTTGGGCCTCCAATTGGGCGGTACTTCATATTTTTTATTGATGACTTGAATATGCCCATGCTGGAGAAATATGGTGCTCAGCCACCCATTGAGCTGCTGCGGCAGTGGATGGACCACCGGGGCTGGTACGACAGGAAGCAGATAGGTATGACCCAGAACCTTTGCCCAGTACTCTTGACAAAAGTTGGCCTGTTGATAGATATGCATACCTGCTGTGGAGATTTGTGGCAGGGTTTTTTAGCTACAACTTAGCATTCGTTCCTGATTTTGCACTCTTCAAGGTACTTTTAAGAAGCTGGTAGATATTAATTTTGTCTGTGCCATGGGACCTCCTGGAGGGGGAAGGAATGCTGTCACTCCACGCCTCACTCGCCATTTCAACTACCTCTCCTTCACTGAGATGGAAGAGAGCAGCAAGAAGGCTATCTTCTCCACCATCCTTGGCAGCTGGATGGGTAAGTTCTGCAGACAACTGCCACCTCCTCATATTGCAAATCAACCCAATGATAATGGAGGTTGGAAGGGAAGGAATTAATACTGGTGATCTGTCAAAGTGTTGGAAGCTGAAACTTGCATTAGTTGCTTGAAGATGCTTTTGGAAAAGTGTTGTTTGAATCTTAGCAAACAGAGAGCTCATGCACTGTGTAGTCTCAGGGCCAAACTGCTGGTGCAAATCAGCAAACTTCAAATTTGGCTCTCACAGTTTCATAAGGTATCCTACAGCCTAGGCCTTTCAAAGAGGATTTTGTTTGTGATGGATGATGCAGATATCCTTCACCTCAACAGGTAAAGCTGTAACTCAGTTTTTTTTGTCTTTTCCTAGCTGGACTCCTAGGAGAAAGAAGTTACAGAGATCCTGTGCGTAAGTAAGAGCAGAAAGATGAGAGAGAGAGTGACTGTGAACAGAGCAAGCTGATGGGCACAGCATGGCATAGCTTACCTGTGCTTTCAGCAGACAGACACTTACCCAGACAACAGCCTTCTGTGGAAAGAGAGCCTTCTGTTACTCTCCATCTGCTGCAGCCTATGGACAGCTGAGCAGGGTGGATCCAAGCATGGTGCTACAGCCACCCAGAAAAAAGGGTTCATTTGAAGTGAAATGAGTCCTCTTATATTTGACAGGGTGGGAATTTAGGATCATCTTTGCAAATGTGCCCTCATCTGCAAATCTGCCAGTAAGAAGGAGTGAGAATAGTGAGCTATGAGAGAAGCAAAGCAGAGCTTTCTGAGTGCTTGCAATATTCACAAGCATCAGTACCTAACTATGAGCTCAGGGGCACACTGAAGCATCTAGCTGTGATATAAAAAGAAATTAAAGAATTTTGGAAATAATGCAAAAAAGTGCAAAACGCTAGGGTGTCACAGGACTCTACTTTCCCGGGAGTGTTTGTAATGAACTTAATTGCAAGTTTAAAAAAAAAAAAAAAGGTATTTTATGCTCTAAAACTGGCAGCTGTGTTTAAAGCTTGCCAGACTATTGCATAAGAAATTATTCCTCAGTGGCTTTGCATTTGCTAAGCTCAATGAATTGCAGGGCAGTTTAGCTAAGAGGGTACTCACACCTTCTAGCTTCAAAGTAGCTGAGACTCCATTGCAGGAGTACAAGGAGGGAGAAGGAAAACCTGTCTGGAGTATTTCAGGTAGGCACCAATTACCTGTCTGGCAGTGACTCCTCTCTCCCTGGGGTGCATGAAGTCTTAACATTGCAGAATTGTTGTTCTTCCCTCCCCAAATCTGATTCTCTTTGGTTGGGAAACTCATTGGCAAACTGTCCACTGCAGTGAGCAGGTGCTTGGTCAGGTCCCCACACTGTCTCTGCATGAGAAAGCAGAAAAGTGTGTTCCTGGCCAAGTCCTAGCAACACCTCTGCCACTCAGTGCCACCTATCTGCACTGCTAGGACCTTCTCAACCCAGAGTCACCACCTTGGCATCCTCTCCACCTTCCTCTGTCTCTGCAGCAGGAGCATTTGCAGTCAAAGACTTGAATGAGCCCTTGGTTGATGCCACCATCTGCATGTATTTGACCATCACATCCCAGCTGCTGCCCACACCAGCAAAGTCACATTACACCTTCAACCTTAGAGACCTCTCCAAGGTGTTCCAGGGCATGCTTATGGCTGAACCCAGCATGATTGAGGTGAGTCCTCCCATCAGCACAGTCATGGCACCCAGGGGAAGACCAGAAATGTTCCAGTTAAGGCCTCATTGACAGGCCTCAATTTCTTGTTGAAGCTGTGTTTTGGTATTGTTCAATGAATGTAGTGACCTTCCTTTTGGCTATATTGCCTAGTGCCAGTAGTAAACAGACCCCCACCCTGCCACCCCAGCCCTTCCTTGGTGTAGAAGCAGGTGACTGGCCACAGGGAGTCAGTACAACACAGCCTGGCCATTCAGGGCTGGATGAAGCCATAGGGGACTGGACAGGGAACCATGCAGGGGCAGAGGTAGTTGTCCTGTTACCAGCTTGTAGCAATGGAGGCTTCTGCCCTTTCAGCTCTCCTGAGGACCTCAGTCTGGCTCCAGCCTAGCCAGTAGAGATTGGCTTATCACAGGAAGTACTTGGGACACTGGTTCTGTGCTACACCTGAATAAAAGGATCCTTCTGAAAAACACAAGAACTTCTGAAAACAGTAAAAATTAAATCAAACTGGGGGAAAGATAAGGACAAACAACATGAGATTTAAATCTCTCAAAGAAAGCCTGACATATGGACAAATAGAGGGGGGATTAGCTGAAGCTGTAATGAGCTCTCTGCAAAGCAGCTGTTTTGACAAGCGTTGATTTTGAGAGGAGAAGGGAATGCAGCTTCCTCTGCCCAGTTCTTCCTCCACTCCAGCTGCCTTCTAGCAGGATTGGAGCTGGCCACATGCCAGGCAGGAACCAGCTTTCCTGACAGCGAGGCTCTTAATACTTCTCTGCTTGTCTCACGGGGGCTGTTTTGCTGGGATTTCCTACCAGAACAAACAGCACCTGCTGAGACTGTGGTACCATGAGAGCTGCCGGGTCTTCTGTGATCGGCTGGTCAGCAAGGAGGACCGGACCTGGTTTGACAACCTGATGAAGAGTATGATGGAGGAGTTAGGCACCACTTTTGAGGAGGTCATCCCCTCCCAGCCAGTTCTATTTGGGGACTTCATGGAGCCAGGTGCCAATATGAAACTGTACAAAGCAATCAACAGCCAGGAAGAGGTAAGGACCATGGGAATCATGATGATGTGAACTATGTTCACATCTTCCAAGTCTTCTGCGAACAAAAGAAAGCACTTAATGGTAACCGTGGGGCTGCTTGAGTTGAAGGTGTCTGGAATCACAAACCCTCCCAGGGCTCTCCTGTGAAATCCTACCCCAGATATGGATAGTGGCCACATTTGGTGTGATGGGAAGTTGAGGTGGAACAAGCTGTCTCTGCATTGCCATCCTGGGGGCAGCCTGCTGTGCCAAATCTCCCAAGTGAGCTGCACTTGGGAGTGAAAAGCGAAATTTGCTGGAAAGAAATGGCACGTTACCCCCAAACAATACTACTTTTGCCATTAAAGACTTCACAATTGACCTTTACAAGTAATTAATGTTACTGCCAGATTCCCTGTTGGAGAAGATACCGCGAGTACTTTGGTAGCGATAATTAAGCAAAGGCAATGAGCAGTGCATTTTGCACTCATTATCAGAAACAGAGGATTATCCTGTCATCTCCTCTTGTGATAGCTGTGTGACGAGGACTGGTAATTAACTGAGCTTTCCAATCTCTTTTGCAAAGTAGGTAGGCCTGTCCCCCCACTGAGGTGAGCACAGCTGAGACAGCCAGATTTACCAAGCTGCTGCACAATCCACTGATGTGCACAGAACTTTGGCATCTAGGCGGGGATCTCAGCACTGTATGAATTCCAGCTGATGTTGCTTGCCCAGGTTCACACTGAGATTGCTGAGGGCGGGGGTAGAATCAAATCCCAGATGTCTTCATGGTTCATCTTCTGCTCTGGCCTGAGGGTGCTGTTGAAGAGAGCCCTGGAAAGGGCAGGAGACACTGCTCCTGCAGCTATTCTGTGCAATGGCTGGACCAGGAGAGAAGTGCACTTCTCTACCCGTCTATGACCAGCAGTGTTTTCTTCCAGCACCTGCCCTTTCCAGCCAGGATCCTAACCACAGGATGCGGCAGCAGGCAGTGGTCAGCTATACAGCAAGGAAGTTCTCCCAGAGAGAGACTCTGGAAACAGTATGGGTCAGGCAGCCATAAGCTATTTTATTTTCAACTGTGCCTTGCTATTTCTCCAAGCAAACAGCACTGTTGGGAACAGCAGACCTTAGTCACTTGCCTGAGCTAGTTTAAGGTCACCATTCAGCAGCTGCTGCCACCACCAGCAAAATTCAGCCCAGTGCAGCGGCAGTTCTTATAGGACCATGGAGCAAAGAGAGCCATCACCTCCCCAGAAGCAGATCCTAAGTTGTAACTGAGACAGCTGCTCCCAGATGCTGTTGAGCAACAGGCTCTACCCTCCCAAAAACCTGGCTGTGCTTACAGACAACCACCTGCTCCCACACAATTGCTTTTATCTGGTAGCCACAATTGACTGTTTCTGCCCACAGCTGAAGGTTGTGATTGAGGATTACCTGGAGGAGTACAATCAAATCAACACCCCAGAGCTGAAGCTTGTGCTTTTCATGGATGCAATACAGCACATCTGCCGAATCAGCCGGATCCTGCGGCAGGCTCCAGGGAATGCTCTTCTTCTGGGTGTTGGGGGAAGTGGGAGACAGTCTCTCACCAGGCTGGCATCTCATATGTAAGTAATGCACTCCTATGCATATAACATGGAGCCGTTCCATCAGGACTGCCTCCAAAGAATCAATAGCTTTTCTGCCCTTCCTGCTACTGGTTACACATTTTTCTGGTTGCTGACTCTTCAGATTTAACACTCGAGCTGGGGCTCAGTTAACATGCTACACTAGAAAAACTGGTCTCTTTTGCCTGCTAGTAGCTTGGGTTACTGCTGCAGGTGTGCAGTGAATCAGTGAATGAGCAAAAGCATCACGGTCCATGTCAGCTCACTGGCCTGTGCAGCAGTCAGCATGGCAGGGGGATAGATAGGGGCTTCTTCCTGGGAGCTGGGCAGCAGGAAGACAAAGACAGGAGCTACTAGTGACAAGTGATGAAGTGACACTGGCAGTCTGGCAAGTAGGACTGGTGAGTCTTGGGAGCCAAGAGGCCATGAGGCAGGAAACTTGAGCCAGGAAACTAGGCTGAAGAAGAAAATTCTTCCAGCTCTGAATACAAGGTGTGATCCTGAAGAAATGCAACAACGGTTCCCAGGTGAACCAGCCTCCAAGGGCAGCATCACAAAAAAATCCATGTTGAGTTGCTCCCTCTGCACTCTTAGGCACTGGGCCCAAGAAGCAGTGTGAGTTTGTTAGCTCATGGAGTTGTACTTCTCCTAGTTTCTAGCTGGCTCAGGTATCTCTGCTTTGAGTAAAACATGCTATCAGGTTGGTGGTTGAACATGCACAAGGACAGGCGTGTGCTCAGGACTCAGTCCTCTCCCCCTGAGTCCACAACACATACTTAGTATTGACAAATTGTAGATTTTAATTTGATGTAAATCCACAGGCTTCTCTTTCCTTTAGGGCAGATTATGAGTGTTTCCAGATTGAACTGTCCAAAAATTATGGCATGACCGAATGGCGAGATGACGTGAGGAAGATCATGATGAAGGCAGGCCTTCAAAGTCTACCCAAGACGTTCCTATTCATAGACACACAGGTACAAGTGTACCCTCAAGGTACAGGAGTATTAGCATAGAGGACTCCGTCTCAAAAGGAGTCAGGAACATCTCTAAGCTCAATAAATCCCCCTAAAGAGGATTGAGGAGCTTGATACAAACCAGGCACAACTTGTATTTCTTAAGTAAGTAGCCCACCTTCATAATCTTACAAAAAAGCCCCAGGGAAACTAAAAGTGGTATATTTGTTGCTAGAGGGACTGTACAGCTGTGTGTGAGTGGGATGATTCTTCTGTTGCTCAAGGAAGCCTCTTTCAGCTCCATCCAAGGGTTTGGTGGGATCAAAGACTTTAGACCCAGCTGCCTGAAGCTAAGCACTACACTGACCACCATTACTAGAAGTCCTAAGTAACATCATTCTCTTTCTTTTCAAAGATACCAGTAGATTTAGGTCATTATGCCTGCTAGTTCCACATGATAATGTTGGCTTGTTACTGTAAACTGTAACTTGCTAATGACTAGACCAACTTCTGGAATTCACGGTTATGTTCCCCATAGGCTTTTTTTATTGCCTTCATTATCACAGGAACCAAGTCCCTTCTGGCAGCGCCCTAAGCAGTGAGATCAGCATCTGTCAAATGGTGCTTGTTCTTGCATCCTTATCCCTACAGTGAGAAGCATATGTGGGAGAAGAGGGGCATGGGAGGGTGCATTTAGTTAAATAGATGGATGCTGTGTATTTCTGATTTAGCAAAGGTGGAGAGGTGAGTGTAGCTCTGGAGGGAGATCATCCTACAGACTGTGACACATCCCTACAATTACTCTGTCTCCCACATCGATGAGTTTTATCCTAATAGTGAAGTGTTCTGTGCTGGAGGAATGAAAACCCAGAGCAACCTTATGTTTGGGGTCTGGTTGCAGAGTCACTGCAAGGCAGTGAGCAAGACCCTGAGCATAATTTATCTGTATGGAGACAGTGAATGGGCAGAGGGAGGTTTGTTCTCAGGCACACACCCCCACCCCTGAAATGTCTGAACATGGCTGTTCAATTGAAATGCTGGACAAGGGTCAGAGTATGCTTTCCTGGAGCAGAGTGATCACAGAAATGATTTCTTATAACAGCGGCTGAGGGCTATATTTATCCAGAAGCGATCTCCATGGCATGTGGAGACATGACTGTCTTGTGACTTNTTTTTTTTTTTTTTTTTCCTATCATATACTTAGATTAAAAATGAATCCTTCCTTGAGGATATCAGCAACCTGCTCAACTCGGGTGACGTTCCCAACATATACAACCCTGATGATCAAGAACAGATCATGATGGCTATGAAGCCCGTTGTTCGAGATCTAGGGCAGCAGCCTACCAAGGCCAATTTGATGGCTGCATACACAGCACGGGTTCGCAGCAATATCCACATGGTCCTGTGCATGAGGTACAGTTCAGGGGTAGGACTCTCTGCTGTCAATAATTATTCTCTCCTTGTCTTTTGCCTTGCATCACTTTGTCATTGGACCTTTGTTTCCAAGCCCCTGACTTTGGGGGAGGAATAAGATTTGCATACCACCTACCCATAGGACTGGATACTATTTTTACGTTTTGCTAGTTTCAAGATGAAGTTTGAAAAGTTTAAGAATATGATTATATGTGATCCAGATTAAATACAAGCTTCATCCTCCTTCATGCACCATTGAGCATGATGCAAGCAAGGTTACAGAAACATCTTGCTTGAATTTGGGGCTCAGTTGCACCATGTTTATTCATGAATCTAGTGCATAGTCCATGAGCAGCTTGCTTGTTTGCAGGAGGGCTGCCAGAAGGCACAGGGCATTCTCAGTGCAAGTACAAGCGGAAGAATCAGGGCTGTGATTTTGGTCTGGTGATGCAATCTCTGCATTCACCTGCTTGAAATAGACTTCAGGTCACATTTATTTCTTACCCCTTAAGTGTTCTCCCTAGGGAGGGACCCATAAAACATCACCCCACTACCATCTTAATACTTCCACAATATACCCAGGACTTCCAAGGAGTGAGCTGTGACATGTGGCTCACTGCCTGAACTTTCATTCCCTATTTCCCTCCCTCCTTCTTCTTCCTTGGGTATATTCCCTTCCTTCTTACTCTCTAAGAGTTCAGGATGGTTCTAGGGAAGTAAGAAAGCTATTTTAGCCTTGTATTTATAGCCAGTTCCAACATCTCTTTTCTACATGTCTTTCCCTCAGCCCTATTGGAGAAGTCTTCCGCGCACGCTTGAGACAGTTCCCCTCTCTTGTGAACTGCTGTACCATCAACTGGTTTAATGAGTGGCCTGCTGAAGCCCTGCAGTGTGTTGCCTCCTCCTTCTTGCACAAGATCCCACATCTTGGTGCCAGTACTGAAGATGTTGATGGAATGGTAGGTGGCACACAAAACACAGCTCCTGTGTGCTCAATGTGCCATGTCTCTAGATACACATAGACAATGGATGCAGGACACACCTGCAGAAAGGTCCTACACTGTAGCAGAAATGTTCCATGGCAGGGTCATTCAACTAGAGAACTGGTTAGCTTTTGTATGCCTTGAAATGGCCATGTCCATTTGTCACCCTCTCTATGGCACTGAAGCCCACACACATATATAAGCTCTGCTGTGACTGTATACTTATGCTCTCTGTGGGTATCCCATAGACTTGCCTACCACACGTTCAGCACTGAATAAAATTGTTTCTTTCCTTTCTCCTTGTAGATTCAAGTTTGTGTAGAAATCCATCAGAGTGTGGCAAATAAGTGCCAAGTATACCTAGCAGAGCTGGCCAGACACAATTATGTCACTCCCAAGAGCTACCTTGAGTTCCTCAACATCTTCAGTTCCCTGATTGGAAAGAAGAAACAGGAACTGAAGACAGCCAAGAAGAGGATGAAAAGTGGCCTGGACAAGGTTCGTCACTCACACCCATGAGATCTTTGGGCCCACCTTACCTGCTCTGAGCAGTGTATTTATAGCTGCAGAGATGCAGTGATATGCCCTACACATCTCCTGTCTAACAGGAGAAAGCTAATGCTAAAGAAAATTGTAACTGTCTTCTGCTAGGACCAGTCTTTCTGAAGGGCTGAGTCTGTAACAGCTCTAAAATAATAATGATGGTCCCCAGTCTTTGGGGACCACAGACTAATGCTAGACCTCTAGCTCATAATCTCTCAGGCTGTTCCTTATTAACCTTTTAATTGAAAGCCCTGTAACAGCAACATGGTTCCACTGATGCTGCCATTAGCTTATGAAGTAATGCCCATCATGTACAGGCACCATTAGGCACTACTCTTTATAAGCACACCGCAGTGCCAGACTGTTGTTTAAGCAGGTACCAGGGCAAGACCTGCTTTGTACAGCCTGACACTGGGGCAGGGAGCACCCACTAGGGCAGCACAGCCCTTTCCTGGGGCTTTCAGTGGCTGGTGCCTCTGCTCTCACTCCACTCTGCTCCCACAGCTCTTGCAAACAGCAGAAGATGTAGCAAGGATGCAGGAGGAGCTGGAGTCTGCCCGCCCTCTCCTGGCACAGGCAGCCAAGGACACACTGGCAACCATGGAGCAACTGCAGGTACCACTGCTGGACAGCCCTGCATTTTCCAAGTCTGCTCAGACTGGACACATGGCTTGGGGAGGCCATGCAGGGGTTGTATGAAATCCTGCTTGATCTGACAGTAAAAAGGCCTCCAACTAGCACATCAGGTATTTACGCAGAGCAGCGCTGCCAGCAAGAACAGCCTTCTGCTGGGGTCCCTGCTCTGGTGTTGGTGGGGCCCAGTCACAACCTACCAGCCAGTTGCTAGCAGAAGCGATGGCTCACATGCCGCTGTCTGAAACCACAACCCAGGGGTCAATCAGCCAAGCTACCAGTTCCCTTTCCTCCCTGGTTTAGATCCTTGCAAGAAAAGACTAGCAACTCTACTAATACAATTCTCAGGTGGCCTGAGCAGCTCTAAGCCCAGACTGTTGCTGCTGAAAGGGATCATTCCCCCACATCCCATCCCCAGGCAGCTGATCCAGCTGCAGCCTGCCCCTGCTAGCCCAAACCTCAGGGATCATCACACACAGTCACTTGTGCCGCTGCAGAAGAGGGAACTATCCTCTGTGGGCTATCACTACCTTCCCACCTCCTTGTGTTCCTCCCTGCCTGTCTCCTACTGTGGGATGGCCAGTCAGAGGGAAGAGACACTAACATCATACAGCTCTGTATGCAAATGGGAAGGAGTCTGCAATCTCCCATGTTCCCACATAGCAGATAAAGATATGGCTACATTCCACATTCTCTTTACACCTCCTGGTAGTGTTTTAAGCCTGAAGGTAGGCAGAAGTTACAGTTTTAGAAACAAAACCCTCAGCATATCTTCTTATTCCTCCATCTCCCTACACATTTGCTCCCTATACATCCTCTCCCTGTGCCAACAGGAAAAACGGCTAGAGCAGCTAATTCCTGCAGGACTAACACCATTCCAGGCACAGCCAGAGCTAGAGCTTTTGGATGATCTCTACAGGCTGACAAAAGCCTCCTGCCAGTATCATGCAGAAAGGGGATCCCCTCCAGCAGTTAGGCCTGAGCATGTCTCTGCTGGAAGAAAACACATGACCTGCCAGGACAGCTGTGATCCTTACCTAGCAGTGTTGATCCAAGCCAAAGGGGTGCCCTGGCTCCAGCATGCTTCTGAGGCTGTCTCTGGTCTTGCAGGTGGACACAGCTGTGGCTGAAGAGACAAGAAGTGCTGTGCAGGCTGAGGAGATGAAGGCCAAAGTGAAAGCTCAGACAGCCCAAGCCATTGCAGATGATGCTCAGAAGGACTTGGCCGAAGCCCTCCCAGCCCTGGACACTGCTCTTGCCAGCCTGAGAAACCTCAACAAAAGTGATGTTACAGAGGTAACTCGGTTGAGGGGGAGGGTGGCAGAGCTGGTCTGGTCCTGGACAGCCTCTCACTTTGCAGCAATTCCCCTTCTATATGCTTGCAGCATCCCCAACCTTTTCCAGCACGTCTGTCCATCCCCCTGGGCTCACAGTCTGCACAGCTGCCCATGCAGCTTCTCAGCTTCACTCCTTCAGAAGCAAAGAGTTGTGAAGGGCAGAGAGGCAGCAGCTGGCTCCTGGGTGTTCCTACATGTTGTTTCCAACTTGTGCCAGAGAGGGTGTTGAGGAGGGCTCACCCCATGGTACCTGTCCGTGGGGGTAGGTGGCAGGCAGTGCCACAAAGCAACCCTGAGTATTGGCTGCACAGCACAGGGACAGATCTAGCAGCACACTGTCTGAAACAGCAGGCTCTTTTGAAAGGTGATCCACCACAGGCAGAGAAGAGGAAGAGGCAATGGCTGGTGGGCTGACTTCAAGGAATACTGACTTGAAACAGGATAGTTGGAGAACAGAGGGAGATTCTGAGCCTGGCAAGTGTCACAGCCCATAGCCAAGACAGCACATTCAGCAAGTACAAGATTTTATTGCACAGGGTATAACAGCTGTGGAGGCAAGGGACAGGCTTATTGCTCTGCAATTGTGAGTAATGGACCTTTTTATTCCCCACAAAATATACAAAACTCCTTTCCCCAGGAGGTGAGGAAAGACACAGACAGTGTCAGTCCACCTGCCCCCAGCACCCATCCTCTTTTAGAGTTGGCATGAGAAGTCTCCTGTCTATACAAGGCTTCCAATGCCAACTCACAAGATACATCAATTTCTTTCACATCATCTATCCCACCGACCAGCTTTGGGAAACAATTCTTTAAAGAAATAAGCTCCCTGCTTCTTTTAAGCCCAGCTGCTGCACCATGACCCAAGTAACCTGTCACGAGCTAGGACCACCAGAGTTCTCTCCCAGTCCAGGATTGATGACCCAGCCTAACCAAAAGAGGGCACCACTTCTGTGGCAGGGAGCGAGCATCCCTTTGACCTACTCCTTTACATAGGGCAGCTCCATCAGTGATCCCTTGGAGGAAGCCAACACCTGCTTCTCCAGCTCCTCCACCGTCTTTCTCAGCCAATCCTCATTGCAGTAAAAATACACATAAAGATTGTGCTCTGTCTGCAGGATAGGGCTCTCCAGAGATGTACACTTGACCTTCAAGTCACTCAGGAGGTCTGCCAGCATTTGGTAGAGGTTGTCCTGCGTGGTGATCAGTTGCTGCATCAGCTCTGTGATCTCCTGAGGGGCAGAGCCCAAATACATGTGAACATGCAGAAAGAGGGGGATTTCCTCCCACCTATAGAACAGCTCAGCCCATCAGAAACAAGTACCCACCTGGGTCAGGCCTTCAAACACATCCAGTCCAAGGAACAGAGGTAGCTTACTGGGCCACCTTGGCTAAGGCACCCCAATCTCTATACTTAACAGCACATGTGAAACGCAGTAAGAATTGCCTTTGTCCCTCAGCCAGCCACTGCCTCACTGGATAGCTTCTGGGACAAGGCAAGGATCAGGCAACCTCCTCCTCCCGCTCTGTGGGCTGAGAGGCAGTAAGTTCTCCCCCCTGCACCAAGACAGGATGGCACAGAGGGCTCTGACTCACAGCCCTGTGCCACCCAGCAAGGCCTGGTGGAGCAGGAGTGCTTGCTTACCAGAGAGGAGAGCTGCAGCTGGTTGGAGCTGTTGTACAGCAGCCAGTAGAGCACCTCTGTGGAGGACTCCAGGGCAGGGAGCTGGGACATAGGAGCTGCCAGCTGTGCTTCCAGCACCCTCTGGTCCTGAACCAACTGGGAGCAATGGGCTGCTATGGCCTCATACCTGCAGAAGAGCTGCTCTCCCTATCTTGCCCTACCAGCATATCCCAGAGTCTGCAAGACAGGATAGCCAGCCAGAGGTGTGAGCAGTGTGCCAGCTCTGAGGAAGAACAGGGCTCAGGGGACATTGTGCACTGTAGGACTAGGATGCAAGCAGCTGTGGGGCAACAATGAGAGGACAGCCACTCATGGTGAGCAGCGCATGTCCCAGAGCCTGGGTAGAGCACCATAAAGGACCAGGCTGGCTCAAGAGCCAGTCAGGGACTCCTTGCGACCAGACACTGGCTACTCCAGAGCTGTGCAGGGAAGACTGAGACGCCCTTTCAGTGCAGGACACCCAACCAGAGAAAGCTCTTGCTCCAGCAGCTTGTGCTTTCTTCTGGCCCAGATCTTCTCCATGGCTGAAGACTTGCTTCTGCACTCTCCACCTTCACATCCTAGGAAAACCTCTGTTCTCCCTACTCATTCCCTTCTCTAAGCCCATGCTTTGCTGCAGCAGCCGTAGCCAGCCAGGAAGAAGCAGATGCCATCTTCTGGGGAATTTCACACTACTGTGGAGTCAGGGTACCTCTGCACTGGCAGAAGAGCACTGCTAGACTGCCTGGTAGCTTGGGTCTGCCACATGCCTCTCCCATTCCCACGCCACCTCCTCCACATCTAGTTTGTTCCTCATGCACATGCACACGCAGGCCCTTACTGTACAGCAGAGAGGTCTTTGGGGTCTATCCATATGTATGGACAACCCTTCTGGGAGGAGCTGGCATCTTTGAAGTAGTCCTGCTGCTCCTGCAGCCTGGTCTGGACTTCCCTCATAGCAGTTTCCATCTCTCCCAGCTGAGCAGCCTTCTGGTCCAGCTCCTTTCTTTTCCATTTCAGCTGGAGCTCCAGCAGATCCAGGCAGCTGTGCTGGCTTGCCAGCCATGCAGCTGCCTCCTCCTGCCTCCCAGGAATGTACTGCAGATGGGCAGCTTCCAGGATGAGCTGCCTCTGCAGGATGGGCAGGCAAGAGAGGCAGGCCTCTGTCTTTGGCAGGGGTGGCAGCTGGTGGGTCAGGATCTGTGTGACATCGCAACGCAGGACATGAAGCTGCTTCTGAAGAGTCAGCCTGACTCTGGAGCTCCACCTCAGCTACATGCTGTGCAGAGGGACAACAAGACAGGCTGGCGGCAGGGTGCATCACTAGTACTGCCTGACTCTGCCACCCCCTCCTGACATGTCAGCTGTGCTCCAGCACTCAACAGCAGGGACTGCCTGCAGCACAGGCAGACCCTGCCACAAAGGATGGTGGAGGAAAGGGAGCACTGGCCCTACCTGGTTCTCCTTGAGAGCTTCCAGGGTCTTCTAGGCCCACTCCAGCACAGTGCAGTTGCCTTCCACTTTTGCTGACGTGACTATAAGCTCCCTCTGGGCAGAGATATGTGCTTTCTCCATTTGGCTCAGCTCCTTCCAGTAGTGGTCTTGGTCCTGCAGTAGCTCATCTCCATCAGTCCCAAGGCTTTTCGGCATTGTTGTTTGCTTGGCATCCATTCTCTCTGTGGCTTCCTGGCTGCCATCTCTCTCATCCTCATCCCCCATGCTGAACACCTCTCTTCCATTCCTCTCCTCCACTAGCAGCTCTGCCTTTGAGCCTTGGACCAGTATTCCCTGACTTGCTTGCTGCCACCCACCGTGGTATCTTTGCACACTCTTGATAAGGAGCTCCTCTTCTTCCTTCCAGTATTTCCTAGTCTGAGTCCATTTGTGTCCCAGCCTCCAGCCTTCCTTCAGGCTGCTCTTTCCCTGTGCACTTTCTCCCTGAGCATCTGGAGTTTGGACACTGCCTGGTAGGACCTGCTGGATGAAACTCCCAAACATGTTGGTAGCCTGTTGTTCTAGCTCCATGTAAGGGCCAAGATCCATCTTGCACAGCAGTGCCGGCAGCAGGCTTTTCCCCGCGTTCCCCTGCCACTCTGCCAGCTGCTTTGCAGCCTTGCTGATCTGGCTCAGGACAGCCCTGGTTTGGAAGACTTCTTCTTCCAGGTCCACCTGAGCCTTCCTCAAGTCCTGCTTCACCACTTCTTCCTTCTCCTCCAAATACCTCAGCTCCCGCTGCAGGTTGGCAGGCAAACCTGCAGCTTGCTGTGCGGCCAGAGCTGATGGTCACGATAGTCCTTCAGCTCCTGAAGCTCCTGCTGCGGGGCCTCCAGAGAGGGACCCTCATCATCCAGTATCGTGCTTGGGAGCTGCAGGACCTGGTGGCACATCTGTAACGCCTGCTTGAGAGCATCACCTTCCAGCATGGGCTTGCCTGCAGCCAACGGGGCATCGTAGGCCTCCACCTCGGCTGGGCTCAGCACATTCTCCTCACTCACCATGCTGCAGAACCACTCGAGGAACTGCTTTGTGTGAGGGCAGTCAAAGAGCCAGTCAAAGTCCTTCTCACAGAGGGTACCTGCGTGGGGGTAGACCAGCCTCAGTGTCGCCACAAACTCTGCCCCTCTGTTGACTGTGTCCAGTGGGAAGGCCTGGGAGTATCTTTGGCTGAACATGGCAAGGATGGTCAGCACTGGAAGGAAAAAAGTGGGAGTCATCCGTAAGGGTCCTGACACCCACAGCCATCTCAAGGGTGCCACAACAGCACTCCTAGCTGCCTGCTTGAGGAGACACTCAAGCAGTTCCTCCACAAGTGCTGCAGACCAGCTTATGGGGTGTAGTATTGCTACAGTGGGGTACAAGACAAGTGAGAGCCCACAGAGCAAGGGAGAAAGCCTGCCCATGCCCCATTTCCATACAGCCTTCTCCATAGGGCCATACAGGCCCTAGCTCCTTTGCTAAGACATCTTCAGCCTGTAAGATACACCTAGCAGAGCATCAGGGCAGGCTTTTTCAGCTTATAGTTTGCTCCATGCCCTTTCAGAAAACCAGCTTTCCCTTCAAATACCTCTGTCCTTCCTGCATGTGTACTGCATCCTCTAAATGTCCTGCCTCTGGTCCCAGTCTCCCCTGGGCCAGCTGAGGGATGAGCACCCCATCTCACCAAGAACCAGGCTAACCCACTGTCTCCATTTGGGTTTTGAAGGTACGGGCAATGCAGCGGCCTCCCCTCGGTGTGAAGATGGTGATTGAAGCTGTCTGCATTATGAAAGGAATTAAGCCCAAAAGGGTGGCAGGAGAAAAGCTAGGCTCCAAGGTGGATGACTACTGGGAGCCAGGCAGGGGCCTTCTCCAGGACCCAGGGAAGTTCCTGGACAGCCTGTTTAAGTATGATAAGGTAAGTGGTGGCAGAGGGAGGCTGTGACCAGGGATCAGGTATTGCCTCACAGAGATCCTTCTCACAGCAACAAAGCTGAAAGCTCTTTGTGGGCAACACCCTTCAGCAGCACAGAGGTTGAGGACATAATTGGCCTGGAAGTCCTTGTGTCAGCTGGCCGCACTTCATTGCCTTGGGCAATGGGACCCAGATGCACAAGTCTTCCCCTTCTGTCCCTCTGCTCCTTCCATGTGGAAGAGCTGGATGGAAGTGGTTTGGGAAACAATTTACCCAATCCCACAGCCATGCCTCCCAGGCCTCAAAATGCAGCAATTTGATTTCTCTTGCTCTAGCACAATGCCTTAACGACCCTGCCAGGTCCTGGGGCAGGCTTCAGCCACTGGGTGAAGTCCTTTGAGACCCTCAGTCAGATCTCTAGCACCCCTATCACCGATCTCCTTTCTCTCCCACCATTCCTTGCAGGACAATATTGCAGACACTGTGATCAGGGCCATCCAGCCCTACATTGACAGTGAGGAGTTTCAGCCAGCTGCCATCGCCAAGGTCTCCAAAGCTTGCACCTCCATCTGCCAGTGGGTGCGTGCCATGCACAAGTACCACTTTGTGGCCAAGGTCGTGGAGCCCAAGCGGGTAAGAGGCAGCGTGAGCCAGTTGCTTTAGCTGTTAGGGACACAGTACTAGCAGCCCCCTTCTGCAGAAGTTGCTGAGAATCACTATGTCCTGCAGATCAGGACATGATGTTCAGACCAAGCTTTAGCAAAGCCAAAGCCTCAAAACCCGTTAACATAATAAAGTAGAAGAAATCAGCCTCGAATATGCTGGGACAGAAGTGGTACCGTGTTCTTAGTACTGAGTTCCTGGCTCAGCAGAAACTGTACTTACAGAACCATTCCCACATCTCACTAGTGTTTCAGTGTCAATCCTCTCCAAGCCTAGCTATTTCTTTATTATTATTTTGAGGCAAGCAGAGGAACCTTTCCTCCTGTTCACTAGTGGGCCACATCCTGAGCTTGTGTAAGCTAGCACAGGCTCTTGGCTTTTTGGAGCTATGCAGAAATGCCCTCCCCACCACTTCTTTTATTCGTGAGCTTGCAGAACATCCCCCTGGAGTTAGGCAGGTCAACCTTTGTCATACAGGGAGGGATCTCAGTATCAGCTACTGCCTTTATGGAAAACTAACTCTTGTTCCAAGGTCTCTGGCTTTTTGGAGAAGAGCCTGGCCACATGCCCAACATACTCACTGTTTCCTTGTGCATCTCCCCAGCAAGCCTGGCGGGAGGCAGAAGAGGACCTGCGCGCCACTCAGCAGGTCCTTGAGGAAGCTAAGGAACGTCTGAGGGAGGTTGAAGGTGGCATTGCCATGCTGCAAGCCAAGTACAAGATCTGCGTAGCCAAGAAGGAGGAGTTGGAGATGAAGTGTGAGCAGTGTCAGCAGAGACTGGGCCACGCCGACACGGTAAGGGACAGAGCTGGGCTCTGCCTGCTTAGATGAAACAACCTGATTTCAGGTCAAGGAGCACAGTGGTGAAAACATCTGTGTGCCTTCAACTCAGGACAATCCGAGGTTGAAGCTGCCTGGCCAGATCTCAGCAGCACAACAGGACTGGGGAAGCTAAGCTAGTTGGGCACTGGTGTGAAAATCTGTTGTCCTCCTGAGCACAGCTTCTTTAGCCAGGACAGCTGAGAGCAGCCCAGTAATCCCAGGATTAAGTGCTCAAATCTGGGGACAGAATTCAGGATATGGCAGGGGCCACCCTGCAGTCTCTGCTCACCGAAGTCACCTGGAGCATTACCCAGAGAACACCAGGTCCAGGACACAAGGTTGGACCACACAGCAGCTCTCATATGTGCAACTTATCCCACAGCTCATAAATAGCCTGGCTGATGAGAAGGTGCGCTGGCAGGACACTGTAGAGAACCTGGATTACAAGATCAACAACATCACTGGAGACGTGCTGGTTGCAGCTGGCTTTGTGGCCTACCTGGGCCCTTTTACAGTAAGTGTGCAATGCTCCCTGCGAGGGGCTCAGTTAGCTGCTCTGCTTTCCTGGCCTTTTGCTGTTGCTGGCCAGATCTGCTGGGAGAAAGGGCTAGGGCAAAAGGGTGCAAGATCCCTCCTGGATCTCTCTGTTTGTGCCAGAGGCTGCACAGGATCCCATTTCAATGCAAACAGGATGGTTTAGATGCTCACAGCAGACTAGCTGCAACTAAAAGAAAGGCTATGATGGTTCTTCTCGTGGCAGGGACACTACCGCATAGCACTGTGCAAGGAGTGGCTGAGGCAGCTGTCAGAAAACAACATACCTCACACCAAGGAGCCGAACCTGATCAGCACCCTTGGAGACCCCATGGAAATCCGCTCCTGGCAGGCAAGTTGCTGAAAAACCCAACACTTCAGGCTGAAGGTGCCTCAGACAAAGGCTAAAACACTCAGCTCACCACTCACTAGGATCACCTCTAGCAAAGGAAAGACCCCAAACCAAACAGCTCAATAACAACCAAGCACCTCCACACTGCAGAGCTGGAATTGCTGCTGGGGCTCCTTGTGCAATGAACAGGAGAGGACCTGGCAGCATCCAGGGCAGCAGCAACTCTGAGGGCATTAGCCTTAACCTGTAAGGCTTCCCCTTTACAAACCACAGGCTTAGAGCAAAGCCCTGGCCGTAGCCTGCCCAAGCCTAACTCTGCCAGCACAGCTCTGCCTCATGGTTCAGCTGCTTCAGGCAGAGCTGCAGCTGTAGGCTTATCTGCTGTTAGAGGTACCCTAACCACCATCCCCTACCTACCACACTGGGACCACACAGGGGTCAGGGCAGCAAGGGCTTCTCTCTGGTCAGCAGTGTTGCACTACCAGGTATTCCTAACAGCTTTTTCTACCCCATTAGATTGCCGGTTTACCCAACGACACCCTGTCTGTGGAGAATGGGGTAATAACACAATTCTCCCAGCGCTGGACTCACTACATAGATCCCCAAGGACAAGCAAACAAGTGGATCAAGAATCTGGTAAGAGTTGTGGGGAGGAAAGCCAGGTCTGCCACGATAGGGGAAGTAGCTTTCTACTAGGATCTGTGCAGAGCAGCCTCAGACTTTGGACTCCAGAGCTGCAAGACCCCACACTGTCCCAGCCCAGCCTCCCCAGCCCCAGACAGGTTCCACATCCATATTCATCCCAGGTGGATTTCCCTGCTTGGGGAAATCAGCACAGGGCAGGAAGGGCCCTGCTCTAAACAAGTGAGGCATGAGATTCCCACTCTGGCTCTCCACTAGCATTCTAGGGGCCTTACATCCTTCACAACGCCCTAAAACACACAGAACAACACTAGCATCTCCCATTAACAGCCTTTAAGGTCCCTAGGACAGAAGGGATCAGGGTAGCATTACCTGTGAGCGCAGTCCCTGCTGCTAGAGTGCTAGGAACACAGACCACCGCCTCTTCTCTTCCTCCAGAGAGGCACCCACTGCCCTTTTGAAGGGTCAGGTGGGAGGTTCAGGCAACTGCTCCTGTTTTGCTCCCTGAGGGCTTTTCCCACCCACCTGCTCTCACTTTGCAGGCAAACAAGCTCTGAGTTACCAGTGTGGGGCTCTGCAGGGCTATTGCTCTTTGAAGGAGGTTATCCCCATCCCCCCCCCCCCCCCCCTTTCCTGCTGCCTCATTGAGTTGTCTCTAGTGCCTGGTGACATGGACTAAACTTGCCAAAATAGCCAAAAACTGGCCGAGCAAGAAAAGATACTATTTCTGCTGCTCTGGAGAGCAAAATTAGCCCAGTGAAAGGTGTACCATGCACCCGAGCTGGGTGTGAAAGTGGGCAGGACACCACAGGGACCCTGCCCTTCCCTGCTGCCTTTCAGGAGAAGGTGAACAGCCTGGAGGTGGCCAAGCTGAGTGACCGGGATTTCCTCTGCAGTCTAGAAAATGCCATTACCTTCGGGAAGCCCTTCCTGCTGGAGAATGTTGGCGAGGAGCTGGATCCGGCCCTAGAGCCTGTCCTGCTGAAACAGGTCCCGTGTCTTGCCTTGGCAAGGAGGGGCAGTGGGTACCTGGCTGGAGTGTAAGGGGGAATCTGGCCAGGGTGCAGTGGGATGAGGTGGATTTGTAGGTCTCTCTGGGCAGGCAGCACTCATATGGATACTGCCTGTTGTGTGCTTGTATGTCTTGGCCAGGGCTCCAACATTTTGGCAGCCTCCTGCACACCCTGGTCTCCTGCCAGCAGGCATCTTTGCCTGGGAGGCAGGGACATGGAATACAGCTGCTCTATTCAGGTTCAGACTTTCAGGTCTGCCAGGCGGCTTGGAGCTCCTCTGTCCAGAGAGCCTTCAGACTCCCTCCTCGCTGCAGAGCCCAGGGCACAGCAGGATGCGTTCCCTCACAAGAGGTAGCCACCCCAGCCTTCCTGTATTTGTCCCTCTCTGGTACAGACCTACAAACAGCAAGGCAACACCGTGCTGAAGCTGGGGGATACGGTGATCCCCTACCATGAGGGTTTCAAGATGTACATCACCACCAACCTGCCCAACCCTCACTACAGCCCCGAGGTCTCCACAAAGCTCACCCTCATCAACTTCACCCTCTCACCCAGGTACCTGCTTACTCCATTAACTGCCCATGCTGCTCAGCCTCATTCTTTGCAGTCCTTAAACTCTCAGACCTGTTGCCCCCACCCTCACCTCCATGGCTTTTGCTGTAGCGGCTTGGAAGACCAACTTCTTGGAGAAGTGGTGGCTGCAGAGCGGCCTGACTTAGAAGAAGCTAGAAACCAGTTAATTGGTAGCAATGCCAAGATGCATCAGGAGCTGAAGGAGATAGAAGACCAGATCCTGTATCGGCTCAGTACTTCTGAAGGAAACCCTGTAGATGACTTGGAGCTCATCAAAGTGCTGGAGGCGTCCAAGCTCAAGGCTGGAGAGATTCAGGTCAGAGGTGGAGGTGCTCTCCCCCTGCAGCTGTGCATCCCTTGCCAGCACTGCACTAACAATGACATCTCTTCTGTCCTCCAGGCCAAGGTAATGGTGGCAGAGCAGACAGAGAGGGACATCAACATCACCCGCCTGCAGTATGTGCCCGTGGCTGTCCGCTCGCAGATCCTCTACTTCTGTGTCTCAGACCTGTCCAATGTGGATCCCATGTACCAGTACTCACTTGAGTGGTTCCTCAACATCTTCCTAATGGGGATCAGTAACTCCGAGAGAGCAGGTGCCTGCCCAGAATAGCCTCCTCCTATCCTCTTCCTCACCCTACATTCCTGGTCTAGTGGCAGCAGAAGCTAGGACACCTGCAGAGTCAAGACAAACATGGCCACTTGCATTGGCTCTCAGCATGGTCCAGAGCTGCCCCTAGTTGTTTCCACACAGCAAGGGAAGATGTGGTCACAGCCTGCCCTGCGTTCTCTTCCCCACTATTTCTCTGCTGCCCTGTCTGACCGGCCGGGAGGGATGTTAATGCAGGGCACAGGCAAGGTACACACCATCCTGGTAATGGTGTGGCTCTGCTTGTCACAGGGCTGCCTCCATGCACAGGTCCTGCTGCCAGGCTGGGGGCAGCTTTCCCCACCCAGAAGTGTGTTAGCCAGGATGGTGGTGGCTAGGCCCATGTAGGCTGCTGTGGTGCAGTGCGGACTCCCTCCCAGTGCTGGGGCAGTGTTTGCTTCTGTGTGCAGAGTCTCACAGCCTTGTGCTTTCACAGGGGCTTCTGTGCCAAGTCTTATGTTTGAGAGCAGCATCTGTTCTTCCTAGGCAGGGTGCAGATGTGCCCCTGTGACCAAGAACCGACAGCTGACATGGAGAGCACCCTCCACGTCACCCATAGCACCCACCACCCTTGTCTGGTTGTTGCCTTTTTACAGACACCCTGAAGGACCGGATCATGAACATCAACAACTACATCACCTTCAGTCTCTACAGCAATGTGTGCCGTAGCCTCTTTGAGAAGCACAAGCTCATGTTTGCCTTCCTGGTTTGCGTCCGGATTCTGATGAATGACGGGCAGATTGATATGGTGAGCAAGTCACCTTGATCCTTTGATAGGATCCCATCAGGGCAACTCAAACCCAGCCTGTTTAGCCCCCTAGAATAGCGTGCAGGGGTGGAAAAGGAGCATTGTTCCCTGGGGATGGGGGCAGGCCTGGCAGGCTGGTGGGCAGACCAGGGGCCTCTCTCTTCTCTCAGATCTCAAACCTTTCCCTGTGTCTATATGCAGAGCTGCCTAGCCTGAATCACCGGCAGCTTTTGCCAGTTTGCTGCCAGACTGCTGCAAAGGTTAGCAAGTTTGGAGGGAGCAGGCAGGGATTAGAAGACAGAGACAAGCCACTGGCGGCTGAACAGTGATGTTGATCTCACCAGGCTCTCCAGTTCACTTACTCCTCAACACACACACCTGGCAGGAGGGGCAGCCAGAAAGTTACTACAGGATTTTAGTTGGATATGGCACAAACCCACATGCCTCAGGCCCAGGCATGTAGGCTATAATCCGACCATGTCCTATCCTGTTCCCAGGACGAGTGGCGGCACCTGCTGTCAGGAGGGACTATAAAGGAGAAGCGGGAGAACCCAGCTCCAGCCTGGCTATATGAGAGAGCATGGGGAGACATCCTGGCCTTGAGCAGCCTGAAGAACTTCTCTGGCTTCGCCAATGATTTTGCAGCCAACCTTGTAGCGTTCAGGGCCATTTTTGACAGTCCTAAGCCTCACAGGCAAGTGCCCCCTGCTTTGTCAGCTTAGCTATACTTCACCTGGCAGGTGACGGCGTCCCTGGGAGAGCACAAGGAGCCGATACAGCCACAGTGCCAGCTCTGCTTCCAGAGCAGTGCCACACAAGGGAGAGGACAAGGCGTTGTCTTGTCTCCTCAAGGGTGGCCCTTGCCTGTACATGTTGCTTGCCCAAGCCAGAGCCACACAATGCCTTAGCCCAGCAGTATTTGGCACTTCCCCAATGGAAGCAGCTCTTCCTTGCCTGCTGATGGTTTCAAAGCTACAGCCAACAACCTCAGCCAAGTGACTGGAAGGTCCTTGTCCCTTCTGAAACCCCAGTGGCTGCCTGCAGGCAACTTGGGTCCTTCCTGGGGAGCTGCAGGATCTGACACATCCCCCCCAGGATGCACCTAATTGCTTTGCAGAGAGCCCCTGCCCGGGAAATGGGAAGCTGAGCTCGATGACTTCCAGAAGCTGCTGGTTCTGCGGTGTCTGCGGGGAGATAAGATCACCAATGCCATGCAGGACTTTGTGGCACTGAACCTGGATCGGCACTTCATTGAACCACAGGTAACTAGCCAAAAGGAAGCACTGGTGGGACCAGGAGTGGAGCAGGATGCCTTGAGCTTGCTGTAAGTGGGCCATCAGCATGTCCCAATTGCAGTGAGGGTGCTCATGCCTCTCTGCAGCCGCAGTGTTCCCACAGCTGGGGAAACACGTTTTAAATGAGGGATATTCTGCCTAATGTCTACCAGTTAAACCACACTGGGAGGAGGCAGATAGTGCAGGCACATGAGAGAAGAGTTTGACAAACAGGATCAGGGCAGTAACCACTTTCCTAATGCTGCTGGAGGAGAGTTGTACTAGGCCCTTATTGAACATGTTTCTGGCCTCGGCACCCAAGAGCACACCGGTGCCTTGGAGAGGAGCTGGAGGCCAGGGAGGGTGAGGAGGTTCTCTGCTCCGACCAACTTTTGTGTTGCAGACCACTGACCTCTCAGTCGTCTTCAGGGAGTCCACTGCCACCACCCCCCTGGTGTTCGTGCTGTCCCCAGGCACTGACCCTGCTGCTGACCTCTACAAGTTTGCTGAAGAAATGAAGTTTTCCCAAAAGCTCTCTGCCATTTCTTTGGGCCAAGGCCAGGTAAGCTGCTGCTGCCCACCTGGGGCAGCACTGTCCTGCTGGCACTCCCAGTGATCTCACCTAGCTCCAAGTAGGTGAAACGCCCTTGCAGCACAGCAAAAACACCCTCCTGCCCCAGGGCCCTTACTCACCACCCTTCGGCTAGCTAGAGGAGCCAGTCTGGGGCGGGGGGGGGGCTGCAGCGGTTCCCCCTATACTGCCCTCTAACTGCCCAAATCCATCTCCAGTTCTTCCATTCCCTCCATCCTCCCACACAGGCTTGTAAAAGCTGTAAAAGGGCCTTTGCTATGCCATCAGACAGCAAAGATCCATCTGAGCCATGGGGATGAAGCCAGGCTGTAGCTCTGGAAAGCGGTCCTTCCACCCAGTAGCTGTCTCCCTGTCCAGCTCAGCAGGGCACAACCCACAATGGACCAATGGACCAGGGTCTCTGAGCTCTTCTCATCTGCCTCCTCAGGGTCCCCGTGCTGAAGCCATGATGCACAGTGCCATGGAGCAGGGCAACTGGGTCTTCTTCCAGAACTGCCACCTGGCCCCCAGCTGGATGCCCTCACTGGAGAGACTTGTCGAGGGCATTAACCCCAGCAAGGTGAACCATTTTACTGAGCAGCCTGCCCGCTCTGAGGATAATGGGCAGGAGGCTGAAGCCCAGATCTAGTTCGATCTCATCCACAGGTTCCCCATAAAACCAAGGGGTCAGTGCAGGAGCAGCTGCAATGGCTGTGCCTGCACCCTCTGAGCACTTGTTGCCTTCTGGATTTCCAGGTGCACCAGGACTTTCGCCTCTGGCTCACTAGTCTACCAAGCAACCATTTCCCTGTGTCCATCCTCCAGAATGGCTCCAAGATGACCATTGAGCCCCCTCGTGGGGTCAAGGCTAACCTGCTCAAGTCCTACATTAGTTTCAGTGATGACTTCTTGAATTCTTGTCCCAAGGTAAGACCCAGGTTGTGCTTTGGTTTGCTGTCCCCAGCCCGTGCCTGCTCCAATGTATGCTCTCCATATGGATGTTGCTCCTCTCCAGGCATAGGTCTTCCTCTCCACTAGAGCTCTCCTGTGCTAGAGAAGGGCTGGTGGCATTTCTCATAAGCCCACATCTACTCTGTGATGAGCCAATTAGAAGTTTCACTTTGAGAAACAGAAACAACAGGATTGCAGAGGTCTGGCATAAGACGCAGCTCTCTAAGCCAGGGAGTGGGCCACAGCCTTCCCCAGCACAGGAGCCTGACTGTGGTTTCCGCCTCTCCAGGCTCCGGTTGGCACTGCTGAATTGACACAGCTCCTCTCCCAGGTCCCAGCAGGAGCTGATCCTGTCCAAGAATGACTCCTCCCAAGCTAAGCACCTCTTCTCCTTGCTCCCCTGCCCACAGGTCACAGAGTTTAAATCCTTGTTGCTGTCACTTTGCTTCTTCCATGGGAACATGCTGGAGAGGAGGAAGTTTGGACCTCTGGGGTTCAACATCCCCTATGAGTTCACAGATGGAGACCTCCGCATCTGTGTCAGTCAGCTACAGATGTTCTTGAGCGAATACACTGACATCCCATACAAGGTAAGTGCGTGAGCTAGCCCCTCCTGTGGAGGGAACAGGCTCAGGATGCACGTGTGGGTCAGAAAGCCATGGTGGGGTCCCTCACAGGTTCTGAAGTACACAGCTGGGGAGATCAACTACGGCGGCCGTGTGACTGACGACTGGGACAGGCGCTGCATAATGAGTATTTTGGAAGATTTCTACAAGCCTGAGGTTTTAATTCCTGAGTTTGCCTATTCCGAATCGGGGATCTACAAGCAGATCAGTACCTCTTCTGACCTCGACGTAAGTAGTCAAATAACAAAATGCAGCTTATAGATCCAGGGGGATCATCATAGTGCAAAGGGGATCTACTCCTCCCTGAAGCCCACTGCTTCTCCAGTTCTCTGGGGGAATATAAGTTTGTAAGACCTGGGGGATCTTTAGCTCCTTTCAGGAAGCTTCATCTGCTTCAAGCAACAGGAGGAAAATCTTGTCCCTGCACAAAGGAGGTGGTAGCAGCTGTTCCCCCGCTGAAAGCTTTTGTACTCTGGATCATTTTGATATCACATACCTGAGGAGCTCTGCAGGAGACACAGCAGGAAGCTCACTGCCAAGCTGCCCATTCTCACGTAGCACGTGTTTGCTTCTACACAGGTGCAATTTAACTGCAGCCAGCCAGACCACAAACCACGGCCATGGCCTCCACTCAGCCACCAAACCTGGCTCAGAGGAGCTGCCACCCAGTCAGCCTCCCCAGCAGCCAGAGTCTTGTGTTAGCAAGCATTGCTCTGGGCACACATAAGCTGTCCCTAAGTCAAAGCTGCGAGTTGCATTTTCTGGCTGTGACAGGGACAAAGAGCTGTGTAAAAGTCAGATGAATGAATGCCAAACACGAAGACAAGGAATGTCTCCCAACCAAGTCTGTGATCTGCTGGGTTTAGATCTGCTGGGTTTAGCTTATCCAGCAACCCTAGCTTAGTCATTTCCTTCAAGCCAGGTCCGTAGCAGCCTAAAGGGGCACCACAGGTTTATCCCTGTGCTCTTGGCCTCACAGCCTGTGCGGATTCCTCTCCAGGGCTACCTGCAGTACATCAGGAGTCTGCCGCTCAACGATAGCCCAGAGCTCTTTGGTTTACACGACAATGCCAACATCACCTTTGCTCAGAATGAGACCTTTGCTCTGCTGGGGGCCATTACGCAGCTGCAACCCAAGACCTTCTCGCTGGGAGGCCACAGCAGGGAAGAGGTGGGTGCCCTGATCCCATCCGTGCTCTGGCAGCCAGTGCCCGGTACAGGCAGCGAGTACAAACACCAGCTCTCGGCAGGTGCCACCCTGCCTGCTGGGTGCCAGCAATGGCGCTGCCATCCAGGCGTTAGCTCTCCCCCTTCTTGGCAGCCGTGGCCAGGAGGATGCTCACCCACTTGCTGCCTTCCTTCCAGCTCGTGGAGGAGACCTCCAAGGATATCCTGGCAAAGCTGCCTGCCCCCATGAACCTGCAGGAGGTGATCCACAAATACCCGCTGCTCTATGAGGAGTCCATGAACACAGTGCTGGTACAGGAAGTGATCAGGTAAAACCCTTGTGGGATCACGTCCTGGGCCAGCAACTGGCTGGTCCCTTGGGCAACAGCAGAGACTCACCTTTGAGAAACCTCCTTGCTGAGCGTGGCAGTGGAGCAGCCACGCTAACAACTGTGTTGGCCTGAGTCAGGACCTTCAGCTGATCCCTGTCCTGTGGGGACTGATCAGTGTCTCCATCTGCTACTGTCAGCAATTCAGGGCTAGGGGGGCAGCTATGAGACCCCGTTAAAGAGGAATAGGGCTGGGGATTACATGGAGGCGCTTCACTTGTACACAGATCCATACCCAATCTGGGCAGACATGGGCAATAGACCACTGCATTGAGTCACTCTGCTCCCTGTGCTCTTTCTCTGTAGGTACAACAGGCTCCTGGAGGTGATTGCTCAGACACTGAAGGATTTGCTGAAAGCTCTCAAGGGCCTGGTCGTGATGTCCTCTCAGCTGGAGCTGATGGCCAGCAGCTTGTACAACAACACTGTCCCCGAGATGTGGAATGCCAAGGTACGTGCCCCAGCTAGCCCAGCTGCCCGCAGGAGCTCACCCGAACCAGGGGAATGGGTCAGCCACCACAACCGGACTGGCCTCTCTCTGCATGTTGCTGGCTCTTGTTTCCCTGGCATGGGGATCTCTCCTGCCTAGTGCAGCTCACAGTCATTCCCAGCCCCGGGCTGGATGAATCCCTGGGCTCGGGGCAGCTGTCAGCAACTGGGGTGCAAGGTCTAGGGTGTCCTTAATTGCATTCAACACCTTCCTCTGTGGGTGCCCCGCAGGCCTACCCATCGCTGAAGCCCTTGGCATCCTGGGTGAACGACTTGGTGCAGCGAATTGAATTCCTGCAGAAATGGATCAGCCATGGGACCCCCTCCGTGTTCTGGATCAGCGGGTTCTTCTTCCCCCAGGCCTTCCTCACTGGCACACTGCAGAACTTCGCCAGGAAGTCCATCATCTCCATCGACACCATCTCATTTAGCTTCAAGGTCAGTAAGTCAGCCAGAGGCTCTGCATTTTTCTGGATGTTTTTTGAAATCTGCTGCTAGAAGGCAACAAAGGCCACAGTTCTAGCCCTGACCTGCCCAAGAGGTGAAGCCACTAGCTGCACAGCTGCCCATGGACCCTGTCATCTCCTTGGTGTTCAGATACACCCACCCACACTGCCAGACACTTCCACAGCGCAAGCAGAGGCTTCTCTGCCTCTCCAGACTGGCTCACATCCCCCTCCACAGGCTTTGCCACAGGCTGCCCCACAGCCTCATGCTGTGAGATGCCAGAAAACCCAGGCCAGCCCATCTGAGAGCTGAGGCAGGCTCCGCTTTGCCAGTGCCGACTTAACTAAGAGCGTCCTTGGGGCTGAGCCTCCAGGGACACACCTTGATCAGGTCCCTGGGCCTGCTCTCTGCAGGTAATGAAGGAATCAGTGAGTGAGCTCACTTGCCATCCCGACAAAGGCTGCTACATCCACGGCTTGTTCCTTGAAGGTGCCCGCTGGGACCCCACTGCATTTCAGCTAGCGGAGTCGCGCCCTAAGGAGCTTTACACAGAGATGGCCGTGATCTGGCTGCTTCCTGTCCCCAACCGCAAGCCTCCAGCCACCGGCATCTACCTGTGCCCAATCTATAAGACTCTTACTCGCGCAGGTAGGTGCCCTAAAGACACATCTCCAGAAGCAAGGGAGATTGTAGGAAGGGCAGCTCAGGAGGGGCTGCAGGAGTTCCTCCTGCTGCACACTGGCAGGGCACAAGGCACTGTTGGCTGAGACCATCCAGGGAGGAAAAATTTTTCCTGCTGTGGTTGTGGGGATGGATCAGCCAGGCAGCCTGGCTATGCAGCAGTGCCTCTGGCCAGCTCTGCTCAAGCCCACACCCAAAAATACACAAGCCGGTTTCCCCCAGCCCTGCTGAGCCTGTCACCTAGCACAGGGATGGGACAGGGGATCTTACACGGAGTCACTTATACAGGACTCCCCAGTCAGTGTGCAGCAGCCAGGGCTGCAGTACCACCCTCTTGCCCTTGCCTCCCCCATTACAGGCACACTGTCAACAACTGGCCACTCCACCAACTACGTGATTGCTGTGGAGATCCCTTCAGACAAGCCACAGAAGCACTGGATCAAACGGGGCACAGCCTTGATCTGTGCCCTGGACTTCTAGCCGGAAAACCCACCCAGCCCAGGAAACCATCCCAGCTGAGGGCGAACTGGGGCTTCTGCCGTCGTGCACAGAGGTAGGCAGCACATGCAGGCAGCAGCCGCTCACCCTCTCCTGCCCTCTGAGCTGTGTCAATAAATTGAGCTTGACTCCCCCAGCACCACATTCACCTAGGTTTGTTGCAATCCCCACAATTACCTCAAGTTTTAGCACCACAGAACTGCCAGTGGGGACAACGTGGCCCAGAGCAGGCACTCGGTGCCCCCAGCCATACACGTGCCCACCCCTCTCCCTTCCCTCACACACCTCTCCCTTGGCTGGCTGTTTCAGGATAGCTTTATTCCTTCAGAGACATCCATTATTTACAGCACTTGATATTAGACACAGCAAGAGACAGGATTTTCTTCCCTTCACAAATACCAAAAGAACAGTTTCATTCCCTAGTCAAGATCTGTACAAATTTGCAAAATTCAGTCCTCTCCTATGACAGCTCCCCTTGGCCCAGCTGTGCCTCAGGACACACCTGTAGAGAGGTGCTGACCTCTGGCTTCTGAGATTTCTGCCGGGATAGGCAGAAGACCACGAGGCAGTAGGGGAGAGGCAGGCCAGGCCTGCGTGCTGTGGTAGGAAACGGGCTGCCGCCCGCACCACCAAGCTCTGGGCAGGAGTAGCTTTGGGCTCCCTCCACTGCTTCCACCTGCCACTGCTGTCCCTATCCCACCTTGAGCATTACAGCAACCACTCGCCTCTCCCCACACTGAAACACTTCACCAAGGGCACCAAGCGACTCCACATCCAGCAACTGTGTCGGTGCTATGCCCAGCAGCACCGAGGCCACCCTATGAACTTGGTCTGTTCATAATTCACGGGGTTTCTCTGAGGACTGGGCCTGGAACAACCCCATGTGACCCACAGGCACTGCCAGGGCCACAGAGCTGGTCCCTAGGACAGCAGCCATGGCAGCAGGGCCACACACCACCCCCCAGCACCACCACGGAGGGCTAGGCACAAGGCCCAGCTCCAGGGACAAGCCCACCCATCCTCACCCCACAAGAGAGCTGCCAAGGCCCACGGGGGAGCCTGGCTGTGCTGGCAAGGGGTATTGCCATCCCCAGGGCAGGGCAAGGCAAGGCAAGACCTGCCTGGCCAGGTACCAGCCAGCTCTGGGAACTGGGCAGTGCTGCGTAGGGTGGGTACAGGAGAATGGACTCTGTCCAGGAGCCACCTCGCTCAGCAATGGCCAAAGCGTGGGTCAAAACCAAAAATAAGTTTGGGGAAGGGAGGGAGAGGGATAGAAAACACAGACGCAAAGGTCCTGGGGAAGCACAGAGCTGAAGGCCTGGACGGAGGAGGACACAAGCCACAGCCAGCTGCGGCCAGCACAGCCTTGCGTCAGCATCGCTGGCGTTCCCACAACGCCAGACCCGCCACCAGCCGGGTGGGCTCTTTCCCTCCTGCTGCAGTCCTCAGCCACGGCGCTGACACACAGGCCCACAGTGTATGGGCACTGCCATGGCACGGTCAGGCAGCTGGGTGCTCCGGCTTGCCTTCGGCGGCAGCTGCAGGGCCTCTCCTCAAGACATGTTCCCGCCTTTCACAACTCGGGCTCAGAGGAAAACCCAATTGCTTTGTCCCCAGGCTCCACCTCAGCCGAGGGCTTCTCGCCGTGGTCCCTCTTCCTTGGGCAAAGGGTAACATAGATCCAAGTGCCACTGCCCAAAGCCACAAAGCCCAGCTGCTTCTTCTCAGTCTTGACTCCTGGCTACTGACGCTTGGCTTTATACGGGCGGGAACGTTTCCGCCGGTCCGGCTTCCTCTGCTTGTGCAGACGGCCGATGCTGACTCCCTGCCGCCTGCGGACGGAGATGTTCTGCTCCACGAGGCTTGCCAGCATGCCTGCAGGGGGAGAGGCAGACAGACATGCCCCATGCTGGAGTGCTAGTATTGCCCATGCCAGAGCACAGCCCTCCCTCTCTCACCCAAAACCCATCAGTGGGCTCTTCTGGGACTATAAAATCAGAAGGATACAGAGCAGAGACGTGTGGCTCCCCAGGCTGAGCGCTACCTCGTGCCCCAGGCCTGGCAGAAACAAGAGAGCAGGGCAGAGTGAGCTTCCCAGGCTCCCAGTAGCTGCTCTGCCATGCTCAGCATGGCTCCCCCAGCTGAATCTGAACTCCACACTCCGTCCCCTTGGCCGCACAGCACAGCTCACCTTCCTGGGCCAGCATGGAGATGAAGGTACAGATGAACTCATCGTAGTTGTGGGTTCTCCTCTGGTCATCGATCTACAAAGAGATGACAAATCCACAAACGGGTGGCAGGGAGAAAGGAGAGCTCAAGGCTAATGGGGCGAAGAACCGGCATGCTAGGCCCAGCCTGCAGGCCAAGGAGACTGGTGCAGGAAGGGACCCACCTCCCAGGCCAGCTCAGGCCAGTGCACAACTGGGACTGTCTCCATCCCAGTTCAGATGCCAGCATTTTCCACAAAGGGCAGCTGGGAAGAGGCAAGGGTGGGCAGGGGAGGATTCGTGCCAGGCCTTGGGGCAGAGACTCCCCTCTTCCTCCTGTCAGTGCTGATGTTCAGCTGTGGCCCAGCTGCAGCACTCCATCACCCTCCTCAAGCTAGTCAGTGCTGCCCAGGGGCTTCTGTCCGTCCTGGCGGGAGCTCTGCTCCACAGGGCTGTTGGTAACAGGAAAGGGACCCCAAATGCTCCTCATCGCCATTCTCGAATGAACCACTCTCCCTCCACTTTGACATAAAGACACCGCAGACAGAAGCCTTCAGGGAGCTAAATTGGCAATGCAAACAAGCCATCAACAAAACACACCTTGAATTTCTTCCTCTTCTCCACCTCTTCCTTCAGGCAGGCCTCGTAGTTCGCAATCTCTGCCTCCACACACTTCAGCAGTGCCAGCAGCTCCTGTCAGGATCAAGCAGAGCAAATGTAAGCAGACAGACCCCTGCCCCGCAGCCCAGGAGCCAGTGGGGCGAGCTGGTGGGTGTTCCTCTCTGTGCTGGGAAAGGGAGGATTCATCAAAGCAAAAAACTCTTGCCGGGGGGGGAAAAGGGGGAAAAAGAAAAAAAGAAAAAAAAAAAAAAAAAAAAAACCCCCAAAAAAAAAACCCCACAGTTCATTGTAGGGAATTTCTGAGTCAGAGGATGATCAATCAGCCAGCACTACGGCCAGCCCCAGGCACATGCACCTGGTTCTCTGGGACAGGGGGAAGTGTTGCGTGCATGCCTGAGAAAAACCCCAGGACCTGGTTCTTCTCCATAACAAAATTTGAAGACTTTCCTTTTGAGTAAAACAATTTCTAGCAAGCTCTCCTCCAGGGAGCCCTCGATGTGCTTGTGCTGCCTGAGCCTGGTCCTGTCTCTGGCTGGAGGCCTCAGACAGGCAGTAAAGTTACCAGTAGGACAGGATTTGGGGGTGCAGGGTCCCACCAGCGTCTGGCCCAAAGGAGAGAACAGCACACCGAACGTCTCTGCCGTGGGAGACAGCGGCTCTGCCCAGTGCCACAGCAAATGTCCCGAGATGACGCAAGGCACAAAACCTGCACTGCCCTGTGCCTCGAGGCACGGCTGCGGCGACACGCGAGCGGGACAGCGTGCACATGCGGTTCAGTCACTGCCAGCGCTGCTGCGTCTCTGGGTGAGCGCAGGGAGCTCCACGTTCCCAGGGCTGTCGCAGCACAAAACTCACCTTGGGAGAATACTTTTCCCCCCCAGGGTGATCACTGGTCCTGCCAAGTCCCACCTTCTCTTTGCTGTCACTGGCCTCACTGCCCTCCTTCTCGTCCAGTTTGATTGCAACCGGGGCCTCTTCACCGGGTTTGATGGAAGGGGGGGAGCTTTTCCCCCCATCTGCACACAGGGAAAGGAAGTGTTAGGAGCCATCGCAAAGGACCGGTATCCACTCCCAAAGTCAAAGGACATTGTGGTGACAAGACAGGGAAGATGCCACCCCCCCAAAAGTTGGCAGGCACCTACCTGCAACAGCCAGTGGGCAGAACACACCGTCCTCCGTGAGGTGCAGCAGCCCAGTGCTGATAACGGGCCCCAGGTCCCTGACAGCCCGGTTGTAGCGCATGCAGTCAACACGCAGCAGGCCATCCTCCTCACCGAAGAGCACCTTGGAGATGTGGGAGGTGACGGGGCTGGAGGGGCGAGTGGGGTTGGCTGAGCGGATGGGAGAGCGCAGTGGGGAGTTGAAGGCGCTGCCGATCTCGGAGGCGGTGTCTGTGCTCTCATTGCTGGGGGTGGGAGAGGGCTGGGAGTGGGTGACCACGGCCACGGCGGCGCCCCCACTGCTTGTCTTGATGGACAGGGGAATGGAAAGATCCTTTTGAGATTCCTTCAGCTTCTCAGCCAGGACGTTGATGGTGTTTGGCTGGAGGACGGAGAGCTGGCCATCCGCAGCCCCCGCCACGTGCTCTTGCTTTACCTGCCCTTTCCTTTTGTACCTGCCCAGGAACACAGCAGGGAAGGTGAGTAGCTGGTGGAAGGAGGTAGGGGCCCAGCACAGGCGCTGCCAGCTCCGCACTCAGCACTCCAGGCTGTCTGCTGGGATGGAGCAAGACTTGAAACATTCCTAGGTCACCCCCACTGCCACCAGCTTCTCTGGCAGCACCCCACCCCACTGAACCGCTCAGCTGTGGGTACCCCTACGCAGCTGAGGAGCACAGAGTGCTGTGTATCCCTGCTCTTCTTCCAGAAGCCCCAAAAGCAGCCTCGCTGTGACCCCACCTTCCTGACCTTCACAGCAGTCCGAGCACACCAACAGCGTCACCAGGAGCTGATCTGGCAATTGGCACCAGGGAGCTGAGGTTCCCCAAAGCCTGCTGCCAGTACACAGCTATACTCGGGGCAGCCAAAACTCAGGGTTGATTGTGAAGAGCTACAGAAGAGCTTCACAAAATCCAGCGAGTGAACAGTAAAATAGCAGGAGAAGAGAACAGCCCTAATTGCACACAGAGGTGCAGGCTCTAACACAGCTAACAGCGCCCAAGAAAGAGATCTGGGAGTCACCGCTGGCAGTTCTACAAATGTCAGCTCCCTCCCCCCAGCCTCAGCTCAAGCCGTCACCTGATGGCCGAGTTGGTGTTACGAACTTCCTCCTCATCATCATCATCGTAGTCATCCTCATCGTCTGAGTACTGCTGGTGCTGCCGGACTGGGACTCGGCTGCGACCCACTCCTGCCGCAAGGTCTTCCTCCTCCTGCAAAACACCATTGCTGATGGGCTGCTGGCAGTGGGGCAAGGAGGAAGAGCCCAGCGGACACATCCTCGGTCCAGCCGAGCACTGGGGCTTGCCCCTTTTGAGAGGAGAGAGGGGACTCTTCCATATGCTTCCTCAGTTGACTCATATTAATGCTAACCTCTTTTGCCAGGTCAGTCTTTATTTACCGTCTCACCTTCCAGCCTAGATTAGTGCAACGGTAGGCAGGCTGCAAGGCAGGGGAAGGGCTTACACCAGCTGACAGCCATAGTCCCATAGAGGTGAGGGACTAGAAGCAAAAAGCTCAGCTCGAGTCAGGTGTGCTGCTGGCCTGGAGCTCCAGCCTACCTGCATGGGGGATTTGGCGTAGTTGTGATTATCCAGGAAGGCTGGCAACCTCTGCACGATGGGGTTGGGGTTTGCCGGCGGTGCCCCGTTGATACTGCTCGCTGATGTCTTTGCCACCGGTTTGGATCTGTTGGGTGTGCTCTGCGTGGCTGCAGGGTGACCCTGGCTGGTGGGCTCGTCGGTGCCATCTGCCATACAAGCACAGCACAGCCTTTCACGACCAGCCCCGTCACTTTTTACTCAACGGCCTCTGCCACCCCTTGCTCACCCCATGGAGCAGAAGAGCTAGCTCTACCAGACCATCCCACCCACTTCCCATTCCACTTCCAGCTGTCGCCAGTGTCCCCAAGCTTAAGTCCTCCTATTTTCAAGCTCCGCATCACTCCCTACACTTCTCCCAGGCCCAGAGGCATCTACCACACCCCAGCACAGTGCGCATGGAGCTGGGCTTGGAGAGAAGAAAGTGAAGCTGACCGTAAAACTGCCTCAAGCTCCAGGTCAGCCAGCTGTTGTCACCAGCCTGTGCTTGCTCCACAGCACGCCAGGCTGGCTGGCTGGCAACACCACTGGTACGGGGTTCTACCTGGATGGGTGCTCTCTGGAGTCACGGTCTTGCTGCTGGGTGGCTTTGCCTCTTCAGGAGGCTGAGAATCCTGAGACTTCTGGGTCTGGATCAGCTCAGGCTGAGTTACTCGGATAAGCTTGAAGGCAAATGACAGGTAGAAACTGAGTGCTGGAGCGGGGTGATCCAAACCACAACCCTCCCATTTGAGCACTGCAGGAGAACTCATGAGGGTGAGCCAACCGCCGAGCACCCATGTGCACAATCAACTGACAATGCCGTGGATAACCTCCCAGGTGAGCAGCAAAAGGCCAAGCAGCGAGGCTGGTTATCTCCTCTTCCCAGAAGACACTTCCCAAGGCCAAAAAAAAACCCCCAAAATCCAGGGCCCCCATGGCACAGGGAGATGCCCTGGAAACAGAGCCTATTCCGACGCCAGGCTCACACTCCTTCAGGGCTTGGGCAGTCCTACCTGCTGCAAGGCCTCCAGCACAGTCTGGCGGTTCATCTTCAGGATGTGCAGTTTGGACTCGTACTTCATCCTCCGATCAGGCACCACCGCCATCAGGTTGAAGCGGATGTCATGGTACGGCTCCCTGCAGGGACAGCAGATGTCAGCCACAAGCTGGCAGTGGGAAGCCCGTCTCCCAGCAAGCGGAGTTAGCAGGCTGGCAGCCATGCCCTGCACACCTCCTGCGGGCCCTTCCCAGGCAGCGCCTCCCCTGCCCTGGCATTTAACACCAACACACAAGAGGCTTTTCCCCCAAAACCAAGTCAACCTCACACTGGCTGAAGAAGCAGAGCAAGGTTGCTTCAGCCACAACACAAAACGCCCTTCAGAGTCACAGCGTGGTTGAGGTGGGAAGGGACCTGTGGAGGTCACCTGCTCCAACCTCCCTGCTCTAGTCACCCAGAGCTGGTTCCCCAGGACAACATCCAGATGGCTTTTGAGTATCTCCAAGGATGAAGACTCCACAACCTCTCTGGGCAACCTGTGCCGGCACCCTCATACCCAAGCATCCAAGAGGCCCAACTCAGGACCAGAAGCACCATTTCTTCTCCTGTGGACTCGAGCTAAGAGGGAGCTAATCTGGCCACTCTTAAACTGCGCAGCCATTTGCGGGGACTCCGCATCACACAGAGTGCGGCTTCTCTGTGTGCTCTGAAGGCAGGCAAATTGCAAGCGAGAGAAGGCAAGGAGGCAGGGCACCTGCACCTCTCCCCAGATAACATTCTTCACCCCCTCTTCCACAACTTCTTGCAGAGACCACAGTAGAAATAATCCAGGGGAAAATGGCAAGGGGCCAGTGCCTGCACCATGGCCTGGGACATTACCCTGCAGTGGCTAGGCCGATGCGCTCCATGATTACTCTCCTGGCTTTGTCCGTCCATTCCTCGTCATCAGCCCACGGCCCTGTGAAAACAAGACAGAGCTGGACTTAGCAAAGCAGGTCAAGGCTCCTGCTTCAGACTCACAGAACGGATCCTGCCATCCCCAGGACAGGCAATCTCATGGCTCCCTTACATACCAGGTAGCAAGTCAAGAAGGGGCCCAGGAGGCAGAAGGACCACGCTGTCAGCCCATACGTGGAACCCCCTGCCTCTGCCTTCCGAATGGAAAACGTGAGCTATCTGCAGGGCAGAAAGGTGAATTTTGAACCCCACAGACCACAAGTGATGCACAGGCTTGGGCTCACAAAATCCAAGGAAATCCCAGCTCCTGCTGGAATACACCTGCCACTGGTGCCATGCTTAAGTAACCCAGGTACATGAAGGGGTACCTTGCCAAAAGGCCTGACAGACAGAAGCAAATAAGTCTAAATAAGTGATAAATAAGCAAGAAGTAACTGTCTGAAAGTCAGAACTGAGTGCTCAAGTTGTAAGAGAAGGGAGTAACCAGAGCAGCCTGCTGGGATCTGCACTGGGACCTTGTGCCTCAACACACAGTGTTTTTTTGGCACAAGGAGAGGGTAAGGAGGGGACAAACTCTGCTTGCAATACCGAGTTATTTCAGAGCTGAAGAAGGACCTCATGACCCTGAGCAACTGGGGAGGAAAATGGCAAGGCTGGAAAAAGCAATGCAATGCATTTAGAAATAACTGCCTTCTAGAAACAGTCCCCAGCGCATAGGCTCCAAAATGAGCTATCAAAAGTCAGGACAAATCTGGGATCCATTGGAGTGATTCTCCACGAACATCAGCTAATGCTTAGTGGCAATGAAAAATAATACATACAAGGATTGGACATACAAGGGTGTCTATTCAACTGCGTTAACAGGTAGGGACAGGCAGGCTCTTACCATGGTCAATAGGATAGACCTTCAGCCCATCCAGCTCAAACAGCCGTCCCTTGATGGGGACATAACTGACAAAATGAAAAGCCTCCATGGTTCGCACAGCGCTGATACCGTTCTGCTTTTCTGGCAAGTGCCGTGGCTCCGGCCTGCGAGGGCAAGAAAGGCAAGAGGTCAGCGAAGAGTCTGCCTCCTCCAGCAGAAGTGAGCTGCAAGAGACCCCCTCACTCACCTGGCATGGCTGTTATGGGCCTTGGCCAGCTCTGGGGCATTGCCAATGGCATAGCCTTTACTCTGCAGCAAAGAGCAAGAGAGGAAATCCACTGAGAATTGACAGGAGACAAGCAAAATGCTTCACCCACCAGCTCCCCACTCCCTCCCTCCATCCATACACAGGAGTGGGAAAGTAACTTTCAGGCACACCCTCTGCTCTGCTAAGTTTTAGGTAAAACTCAAGATGAAAAGAACACACAATTCCTGTTACAGAAATTACAGTTAGAGAGAAACACAGACTTCAAGATAGGTCTGAAGGTAAGAGAGAGAGGACTTTGATCACAGACTTAGAGAATGCACCTGGGCTAGGGAGTAACACGACAGAAGGCTCAGAGCTGTGCCCAGCATAAGGGGACCAAGGCTCTGAGCAAGGCAAAGTAGGAAGATAAGAGAGAAGAGGCAATACTGATACAGCGTGCAGCCACGAAGGGCTGGAAAGGAGCCAGCTCATTAGAGCATCATCCCGAGAGGGGAGCGAGAGGCAGATTCACATGCACCACCCATGCACAGCCCTGCAGACCCCTGCCCCTACCTCAGGGCTAAATCCTTTGGTGAAATCCTTCATGCGGCTCAGCGTGGGGCCCAGGTCGACATTGTTGCAGTTCAGGAGGACGCTCAGCAGGGCATGGGTGGCACAGGAATTGGGGATCAGCTGGAGGGTGACACAAGGACCATCTTAAGCAGCAGGAGCAAGGCAATCCTTCAACAACCCCTCAGAGGTGACAATAATCCATTGAAAAGTACTGATGCAAGAAGCACTTGAGAGCAGCGACTTGACATCGGCTCTCAAAGGAAAGGAGGAGGTCAGTCTCGTTTAGAGAGCCACACCATGCCCCTGTAAGCATCTGCTCACAGCGCAGGCCACAGACAGGCTCACAGCCCTCGCTGGATTCCCTCCAACCTGGAGCTCAGGGCAGAGACTCCCAGGAAAAAGGAGCTGCCCTCGGGACCAGCCAGAGCAGTGCAGCCTCTCAGTACCATGTTGCTTCCCTGAGGTGTCACATGAGACACCCCCCCCTTTCACCTCGCCTCCAGCCTACCTGGTGAGCAAAGAACATGTTATTAACGATGTCATCGTCGATCACCGATGTCTCATCCACCAGGGTAGAGACCTTCCGGCGTGATCTGCGCTCCTCAATCCACTTGAACAGGAAGATGAACCCATACACAGGGCTGCGGAGAGAAGTCAGCAGCTGCATCATTTTGGATGGACCACACCAGTAGGGCTGCTCTGCCCAGCACTAGAAACCTTCTGTTTCAAACCACAGGCAGAGCAAAGACAGACAGGAAAAGTAGAACCACCAGCCCCATCTTTCTGGAAGTGACCATCCCTGCCACAAGTCCCCCCAGTCCCACATTACCAAGGACACTATCCTGTGCTGATGCTCTGGGCTCAGACAACAATCAGGCTTGAAACCTTGGGATTTGACAGGTCTTAAGAGGCTCAAGACAGAGAAACAGGAGGTGAAATTCACCTCTGGACACTGACTGACCTGCAGAATAGTGCCTGACCACCAAACAACCCCTCCTAATACATGTTGTATTTGTTTTCAAGAGGAGTTCAGACAATGGCTTTTAAGAAAGAGACAGCCTCGAAGTCATTTCAAAGCACTGAGACAGGGAGAAAGCCCACATTGCAAGCACGCTGGTTGGCACTGCACCTCTCCATGGGGAAAGGGAGATGAATCCCTTGAAGTTATGTCCCCCACCTGCCCCACGAGGTCCTTCTCAAGGCACAAGATTGCCCATCTGCCCCAAACCAGATGAAGCACTCCTGGTTCATCACTTACGATGCTGACCTCCACAACCAACGAGCTCACACGGGTCATTCTGAATGCCTGATAATGAGTTCCGACGGACACGTTCTGCTTAACAAAACTCATACTTTCACGCCTGTGACTTACCCTTGGCATTTGCTCTGCAGATCATAAATCTCTTCAACCTGCACTCCCTTGACCCCTGCAAACAAAGGGCAGAAGCTAGTGTAAAGCCTACCAGAAAGGACATGGGGTAATGTCAAGCACGAAACAGACTTCCCAGGAAGTTTTCTTGCACTCACCAAAATCTTCGACCAGGAGTGTGAAGAGACCTGGAAAGGAACAAAACCAACAGGTTACTTCTGCCTGAAGAGAGCAGAGAGGAAACCTGCTGCTACCAGCTCCCAAAGGTCCCATGCGGTCCTAGGCCAAGGGGCAGCCAGAGAAACCACTGCAGAGTGGCACTAGGATCACACTGACTCCCCAGCAGCAGAGCTGTTGAGCCCTGGCTCACTACAGAGGTGCTCTGGCTCCCTTCATCCCTCCATCCCCATTCATCACCCTCTTCCTCAAGAGGACCTGAACCAACCCTCTCCTGTTGGAGCCAGATGAAGCTGGAACCACCTTCAGCATCCTGACCCGCTGCAGATGACCTGCCAAGAAGTAAATCCCCACCATGAATGGCAGCAGGGAGCACCTAAACAACACGCACACTTCTAACTGGAGGGAAACACAGCTGAATAGATAGCAGGATATTTTAGAAGATAATTTATGTTCTTGTTAGTGAACGACAGCCAGTGAAGGGAAAGCTGGCTTACAGCAACAGGGCTGTGGGGAAGTTTGAGGGCCGCAAGGCTTGTCTTCATCTCCCTCCCTCCTGGGGGACCGAATCCAAGAACCTGTCTCCAATAACTACAAATTCCCATTACAGAAGGACATAACCAGGAATACAGAGACAACGGCAAAGAGACCAAAGGGTTATTAGACACCAGTGACTGAGCAGCAGCTTCCACTACAATGCTGTAGTGAAGGCAGTCAGCCCAATTTTCAGGTGCTCCCCCTGCACGCAGAGTCAGCAAGCTCGAGACTGGAATAATAAATCTGCTTCTTTGGGTCCCATATAAAGGCTGCTGAAAGCCTGGGAGGAAGTCCAGGGAATATCAATAAGAAGGATTCAATCCTGAGAAACATCCCTGTAAGCAACGGATTTAAGGAACCTGACGTAAGTGGCTCAATCAAGAAGGGAAGAGCCCAGGGGGCTTCCACACCGAAGTTAAAATGACTAAAACAGGGAGGAAACTTCTGGGAGAAAAAAGTCTTCATTAATTTAGCAGAAAACATCATATTTCTTACAAAATTATCAGTGGGAAGAAACACACTATGGAAATAACATGCTTCGAACCAGTGACAGCCTTCTCGCTGTGCAACGCCGTTACACCAAACCCTGGCACCTTTCTGACAGAGATGTTCTTTCTCAAAATACTTGACACCATGGAGGGCTGTGTCATAGAGGTGACATCTACAAAGGCTTCAGGCAACACCGCAGCCTCCCTGCCTTCTTTGCAACAACCCCCTTAGGACAAGCAGTCCTTGCAGACCATAACGGTCTTCAGATGCTCATTGCAGCCATGGTTCTTGTTCCCCCTTTAGATGGCGTCCATTACGGAAGCGGAAGACACAGCTGTTTACAGGTAGAGTCTCTCAACTGTAAAAGCTTCCGCAGAAGTTGAAAGCCTCACTCACTCCCCAATTTCAACAGTTACAGTCTACTGACCACAGCAAAACTCATGCGACGTGAGAAGACATGAACCGTATCACAAGCTCTGCCTCGCAGCCAGTGAAGATTTGCATCAGAGCAAGGCCTTGTGAACACAATTATAAATGCTGAAAGCAGCACTGCTCCCACAGGTACCACCAGAAGTAGAAGACCAAGCAGGACTCCCAAGCTCACTGTGGCGCAGCCTGGAGCATTCCCACGTCTCCGCAGCAGCTCTTTAGGACCGTGAGTCAGACCAGCAGGGCTGCACTAAAGAAGATGGGAAGTCAGCCGTCGCATGTTTTCCTCCCATCTGGCCAACATCACCAGGGAGTGAGAGAGGATGAAGCCAAACTTCTCCAAGCGCACCATGAAAAGACAAGAAGTGGCAGAAACAAGCTGCAGCAAGAGAAATTCTGACTACGCTTCCAGAAAAAAACAATTCTTCGTTGCCAGTGTGGTCAGCCCTGGGACCAGGGGTCAGAAATCTCCTTCTTGGCCATATTGAAACTCAACTAGACATGGCCACAAGCAACCTGAACTACCTTTGAAGTTAGCTGTGCTTTGGGCCAAAGACTTCCAGGGGTTCCTTCCAACCGCGGTTTTTCTCCGATTCATTTCAGTATTTCATATTACATCCACGAAAGGCATAGTCCTGCTGCTGTGATCACTCCTGGAACACCCAAAACCCCCATTCCAAATTATTTGGGTAGGCTGGAGGAAACATTCTGGTGTCCACAAGCACATGCAACACTACACCAGCAGCGTGGAGGCTCCCCTCTCCGCCCAGCAGCTCCGGCAGACAGCCCAAATCTGGATCTACCGACCCTTCCTGACCAGTAAAGCACCAAGAGCTTTCAGTCCCAAGCCCCGTGGCAAGGGCCGACCAGCTTATGGGGTGTGCTGAAGGCTGAGAGCAGCGCGCGAGTGATTCCTAACCATCGTCCCAGCTCTCACCTCTGCATCCGAACCTCCACACATCCAAAGGAGCACAGCTGCGGTGTGCTGAGAGCCCACCTCTGCCCAGACAGATTAGCTTCCAAGCAAATAACCTTCCTTCCCTGGGGTGAGAATCCAAACCATGTCCCATATATGGCATCATTGTGGTGAAGAAGAAGGGGGAGGCTGGGAACAATTTTGGCAATTCCCAAGTACCAGTGAAAAGAGGATAAAGAGCAGCAAAAGAGCAGCAAAACCTGGGGTGACTGGGAGACAGAATCCTTCGCTGAGCGCAGGAAGACGAGTATAATGCCAGGGGTCCAATTTCATCACCCACAGCCTTAAAAATACACCACCACATCCTAAAGACCAGCTCTCATCCTCCCAGAGGACAACATTGCACTACAGCAACTCAGAGACATTAAAACAATGCTCAGCCAATGCCCCAGCCAACACCAGCTTTGGCCCTCAAATCCTCACCCGCAAAACAAACTCCACCACAGAAACCACCTTCTCTGACACAGCGGGAAGGGGATGCCCATGACCGTCCTGCGCCACACCAGGCTCTTCAGCACCCTTCCTGGGCTACCTGGGGGAGAGGGGTTGATCCACCTGCTCAGCTGCAATGCGGACAGGATCTGACACGCACCGGATGGAGATGCCACCCTGACATGCTCCCGAGTGACACAGGTTGTCCTCAATCGCCCATAGAGCTCTGGGGCAACTGCTAGACAGAGCTGTTTCTGTGGCAAAGAGCATCCCATACGCACACCTCTCCTTGTATTTCAGCAATATTTCAGGGTGTATTTGCAAATGACAGGAATGTTTCATGCTACACCCTTGCAGCATTTCAGATGTGTTCCACAGAGACCCCTGGGTTTATCAGATCACACACACAGAGGTGCCTGGGGCACCTCAGACCCCGTGAACAAGAGCTACCAGAGCCCAGACCCCGCTCAGAGCCTTCACAATGCTCCTGCAGCCCTGCTCACCCCATCCCTGCCCTCACCCCGCACCTGCACCCCTATAACCGGCCTCCTGACCTCCCCTTTTCTGTCTGCCCTACACCCCCATACCCCCTCCCTACCCCCCCCGGGCTATGTCCCATACACAACAACCCTGCACAGCCCTCCTTCCCGCCAGCACCCACACTACCTCTGCCCCACACACCCCTACACC